>JANHGN010026977.1:0-22924 GCA_024605025.1 Megaceryle maxima
GAATCAGGCATGCTTGCTCCGGATGAAAAGATCACATTTTCAACACAGAAAAACTTCACTGACTTCAAACACACTCACATGGAACACAGCTATAAAGCCACAATAATGAGCTTGCTTTGTGCATTGCTGGGAATACACAAACTAAGCCATTAAATAGGTGAAAAGCCACTCATTATGGAAAAGTTGGTGGTTTTACTTACTAGAACAAATAGCCCATTACGTATGCAATTGTGTGCATATAAAAGTGGTAAAAGTATTATTTATTCCTTCACCAGCATTGGAACACAATTCTGTCTGCATTTTAATATTGGAAGTGATGGCTCCTGGATTTCTAAGTTAAGACATATTCCTACTGTTTGTCTGCAAGTCCATAACTCCAAGTAAAATCTATTTCCTCTGGGAATAAACCTACACTTCTGATGTAAGATTCCAAAGAACAGACTCCATTAAACTGGTAACAGAGCTGAGAATAACTCTGTAACTCACAGATGTATTTTAATCAATGGTCTAGTGGTTTAGTGTGGCTGTTTACTGAAAAAAGTGCAATATATTTACAGTATATGGAGATGTAAGAGCTGTCATAGCTATTCTGAGGGAAAGGGCAGCAGAAGGTTCTGGGTTTGTAAAGTTGTTCATTAGTCTGCTCCATTATTATGTATTTAAATCTATACAGGTGCTTGTAACACCCAGATCCCTGTGACTGTTAAGCACTTTCCAGGACTGCCTCAAGTCATATGACTAATACCTGTCACATGCTTTCATTTTTCCTTCCCAGAGGTTTGTTTCATTTGGTTATTTTTCAAATGCTAAAATACCTGGTTCATAATAGTTTACAAATGTCATTTTGATAGGTTATTTAGCTTCAATTCCACCCCTAAATTCAATTCCTGAAGAAAAACATGCAGAAGCTAAACATAATTTATTCAAGGTAAGATGTGAAGATATAAAGAGTTAAAGTCCTGGTAGAAGTCACTTCACAGGTTTGGTTGACTTTCTGACAGAAAGTTCAGTTTTAGCTGAGGATAAAGAGTTGCTTATGTCTGGTAGCCATAAGATACATAAATTGCACATCTGTCAACTAGCATACAAATTGTAATTAATTGTATCAAGTAGTATATTAAGAATTTCATCAGTGTTACCTGTTGCACCCGTCACAAAGTATTACAAGATCCATAATATAGAACAAAACATACTGTAGCCTTGACCACTACACAATCTCTTAACACCACCAATAGAGGCTGATGTAACACTAAAACTCTTATCAGAAGCTAAACTGGACATTTCAAAGCCACTGATGTTTAACTGGTTTCCCAGAGTTTCAAAGATCAACATTTACCCCATAAATGCATCACAAATGTGAGAGATTTTTCTTTTACCCTAAAACATGCATGGGTCTCTCTGACTTTCAAATAAGAAACCTCATACTTTCAATTCAATCTGAAACAAAGAGGCTGTAGATGTGCTATTCTAGTAATAACAAGAATACTAGTAATAACTACATTTATTACATATTCTGATTTTTTTAATGCACTAATTCATGCAGGCATCTCATATACATTACCTTGATTGACTTATCCATGTCACTGTAACACAGAGAATTGAGAGAGATTTTAAAGGGCCTCCAAACAGGATTCAGGTTGTTTTTAATAACCTGTTAAAAAAATAAAAAGCCAGAATAGTATTGTTCACAAGACTGGAAACTGTAATGGGTCATACCTTCATGTCATGATTTTTGTAAGCAAAAGCAGCTGACTATTACCTAAAACCTGCAACCCAAATCCTAACATATGGGATATAAACAAACTAAGCATTCTTAATATGCATTTCCATTGTCCAAAAGAGATGGTGTCTTCCAACTCCACATTTTTCTACACTGCACTGTGATCATTCAACTACTACACAGCAAAAAAAATTCAATTTATCTTTACATAAATATTGACATTGTTCTTTATTTTTAATAAGCACAGGGATTTATACACATATATGTTTGTGTGTGTGTGTGTGTGTAAGTGTGATTTACCAGAAAAAGTGGAAAAATGTTACACTGGAAGTTCTGAATATATCAATGCTCTGGAGATTACAATTCACTCCAGCTTATATTTATTCTGAAATGCCAGTTATGGAAATATTCCCTCAAGAAATTCATGGTATAGTTAAGCAGAAACAGTGCATGAGGGTAAAAGGTCTCAAGCCAAACACAAAGTAAGGGATATTTAGGAACAATAATGAAGGAACCTCAGAATTTGTAAAGTGGATAGTATCTCTAATAGAATTAATACACCAAATAATCACCTTACAAAGCATAAGAAACTATGCACAACAGCAATACTTAATTAATAATACCCAAGTAACACTTCCACTTCCATCACTGTAGAAGCACAGAGAAAGAAGTATCTCTTTTGAAAATAAGAACAGTAAATAACATTAACAGAAAAAGGATTTTAAAATGTGCAGCATAAAGAACTAAACCTCCAGCCATTTCTAGGCTAAGCCAGAAAATTCTGGATTCATTCCTGAAACTGATGATGACTGAAATCCTCATGGAAAAGATACACTGTATGCAGAAGAACCACCTCGTGAAAGAAACTATTTGTATAAACCCAACTCAAAAAAGATTTATCCTTTGTCAACATCTGTGCTTCAAAGTTAATATGGTCATCACTTCAAAAGCACATGGCCCCTCAATTACGACTAAGGCCTGAACTTCCTCCACCAGTGGACATTTTGAACCTACCCCTACCCTGTCAGTTACTGCCACAGGATCTCTGCACTTCCTCCTGGGTGGAAGGCTGCTGCTGCTCAAGCATATTTCCCCTCCCTCAGGACTATCCTTGGTTTGCCCTTGCTGTGCAAGCATGTGGTGTAGTTACTTTCATTAGTAAACTGAACGGCTAAGTGATGCTGACATAAGAAACAGCACAGAACAGGAATGTTCTACCCTCAGAGTAGCACAGAGGCAAATGTCCCTATGTGAGTATGCAGCACCTTTTCAAAATATGTGGGTTTTGCTAGATCGCAGAAAGTTTAAGAAAACAAAACGTATTTTCCTTGAAAACAGAATGGCATAAATCAGAATGAGAGTAAGGTAGACTTCTCATTCTCTCAGAAAAATCAGTGGCAGAGTTGAGGTGACTTCTTAATGGTCTGGTAGTTGACATGCAGAGCAGCCTCTTCTTTTTGTGAGGCACTGTACAGCCCTAGTACTGCGACACACTGTCCATGAAATAACCTTAATCTCTAGGTTGTTGACTGAAATTATCCTACCTCTGTTCTGTGAACCATCACCCAGTTTCCATCTCCAGTCTGCTTGTGGAATTCCAGATAAGGATCTGACTTTCCAAAAAAATCCTGTATTTAAAGAACATGTAATTATCCCAGAATGGCCTGTGGCATGAATATAATTAAATGCTAGTTAAAACACACTTAGATTAACAAAAAGTAAACTAAATATTCAGGGAACAAAAGCTTTAGATGAAAAAATACAAATCTGACTATATTACCACCTGTTGAAAGAGAGAAAAAAAATGCAGCATATTTAGGACAAAAATCACAGAATCACAGAGTCATTTAGGTTGGAAAAGACCCATGGGATCATCGTGTCCAACAGTTCACCTTACTCCACAAGTTCACCCCTAGACCATAAAAGTTCCATAGTGTTCACATAATAATACATACCTGACAGTTCAAGCAAAATTATATATATAATAATATATATATATAAAATAATAGATACAAACACAGACACAGCAAGCACTTTAAATACCTTATTGTCCAGTTTCCTTGCTTCTACTTCCAATACAACCACCCGATTATCCTTTACTTCTTCTGCTGTAATCTACATAGGCAAACAAAACAAAATAGTTATTTTGTACTCTGGAAGTACCTCGTTTTCTCAAATTTACAACATCTTATGACATGTTCACTAAAAAAAAAAAACAAAACAAACATGTTTGCTCACAAATGAGGAAATGGGGTGAGAGGAGGGAGGAAGAGTTTGATTTGACACTGGGATTTACTAGATGATGACACTGAGAATTAAAGATATTGCCCAAACGGTAGCACATCGGACGCCCTAATTATTTTGATGGATGCAGTGAGACTCAGAGATGTAGAAGGTGGGCTGCTCTCCTTTTGGATGACATAGAAATGTTAGTGGAGGAAAAGAAATACGCTTTAAAGTACTTTTTACAGCACTGTAGATGAGACACACTGTGTTCAAGCCACTAACTAAAGAAAACCTCCACAAAAACATTTAAGGATAAATGCTGAAAAGATTTATTGTCTGAACTGTCTTACCATTATACTTCCTCTCCCAGCAGGTCTGCCATTTTTAAGTACTAATGGTTTCGTTACTGTCCTGCTAGAAACTATCTGCCAAGACAAAATTGGAGTATCAAGCATTATTAGTGGAATTTTAATAGATTTTCAAAGGAATAACATGAGATAGCGAGGTATTTTCATTTTGTAAGTTTTTCATTTACCATGAAGACAACAGCTTTACATGTACTTTTCCTATAAATAAATAAGAAATATTTGGTACTCTTCAAAAATTTCAAAATACATATCCAGATGGACACATGCAGAGTTTCAGGAGAAATAGGAAATAAAACGTCTTCTAGTAACATGATACACATACATGGACAAAGATAATATCTGACATTCCAATCTCAAATTGTTCTTATGTTTTTTGTAGATACCACTCAAAGACGTGCTAGACACGTTTCATACCAGGCTTCAGCAAACAGATTTACAAACATCATGTTTGTCACACAAACAAACATCAGCCTCCCCCTGCAGTGTTTCTAGTTGATTTTACTCGCTTCAGGCAATGCTTTCTCAGAAGTACGTCTACTCCAAGTCCTCCTTTACTTTAAGAATGAATGATTAACTTTAAATTGTTAGTGAATTTCATTCCACAATGCCTCTGTCTTCATAATGCACTTAAAATAAAAATAATTTGGACACAGGGGAGGAAGAAACCCAAAAAGACTCTCTTGAGAAGTGCCTTTGAAGGATCTATTAGAAAGAACAAATTAAAAAGAAGCTGCCTGACTGTGGTAGCATCAATAGCAGAATTTGGCAGGGAAATGGGCATGAAATCAACAGCAGGCAGAATCAGAATTCCTTCTTGCCTTAAGTGGAAAGCAAATTATAAGGTTAACAAGGCCTTTGTGAACGCTCTTATACTGCTATACACCAATTCTCTTTTCATGGAGTATAAGAATCTGAGAATTAGGAGTGAGTAAATAAACAGCAATTACTACTTTGTGCTCATTGACAGTCCACTTGCTTTCAGACAGCAACCTGGACAGTTACCACTCTAGAATTACCATCTCAATACCTTTTGCAAATCAATGTATAAAAATTGAACAGAGGCTCAAAAAAAAAAAAAACAAAAACAAATGAAGTGAATCCCAGTCAGCTTAGAAGTACCCCAGCTACACAAGAACATAGTGACACATTTAAGGTAAAAGTGTTTCACGATTTGCAGTAACTTGTATTTTCTTAATTCTAAGGAAATCATCCACATACTTACTTGTCCCAGGGTACATTCAAATTCTCCTAAGAAGTCATCATCACTCAGATCAATGGTTTTGTTATCTATGTCATATATTCCAAATTTAAGTTTCTGAACAAGCTCAAAATAGTAATCGATCAGGAATTTCTTGGCAAACTTGGGGTTCAAGGAATTCTTAACTCTTTCTGTGCGATCAACCTGCAGTTAGAAAGATACCACTTTATCCAGTATTTCACCAACCAAACAAGCACTCCAATCGAGTAACATATGAAAGACTTTCAAAAGTTCTGCCTATCTTCTGCCTATCTTCCTATAAACCTTTCACCAAATAAAACCAGCCACATTACATTACAAAACCCACCGCCCTAAGTCAGAGATATTTGAGGACGTGCTTTCCTTTGCTCCCTGCAAAGGGAGCATCTCTTCCTGAGTAAGGAAGACCAACGTAAAAATGGTGCATTGTCAAATCCAGGATAAGACCCTAGTTTTGTAGCACTGTATTTACAAAAGCACACTTAAACACGTCAGAAGGCTGCTTCTGTTGGTCCACACATGGCTGGAGGAACAGTGCTAAGAATCAGAAGATGGAAGTATTTATCAGAAAGCAATTATTAGTCTGCTGCCTGTGTAACTATTAGAGAGATAATCTAATGAAAAATATTCAGAGGTGCTGGTATATAATTAAAGTGAACTGAAATCATACACTCCAGTGTTTTACAAGGTCCAACAAGTCTGCCTGTGTTTTTAGCAGATTCATGAGAAGCATCACACCGTACCTCATACCACTGCTGACCACTCGTGTTCTGGAGAAGCACACACAGCGGGTCTGACTTGGAACCAACATCTTTATCCAAAAGATTGGTGCAGGCAACAGTCAGCTCCACCTTTGTGACGCACTGGGCTGCCATTTGTTAAGCTAGAAAACAGCAACAGAAATCATTCTTTTAAAAATGGACTGAGAAGTAACCAATGGGATTGTCACAATGCATGAATTCTCTGCCCCATCATTAGCATTGTTAGCTTGTCAGAAGGGAGATCTGAGGCTCCAAATGCAAATTTTGAGATTTATGACACCCTGACATTACAGTATTACTGCCATATTCTTGGCTTTGCCACATAGGTCTAAAATATCATTTTGAAATAAGAAACAAGATCAGGTTTCTTAGAATGCTCGAGGAACCAAATGGAAAACAGGATACACAACAAAGAAAGCACAATGGTTTGAACTGCTATGAATAAAACTTTGCGAGCTTTAAAGTACATCCTGTAAAGCCAAGATGAATACCAGTATCTTATAGATATTAATAATAATTCCATGAATAAATAAAACCACCACATACTCCCCCTCCAAACCTCTGTAACAAAATGCTGAAGCTGTGAGCATGGCAGAACTGGGTAACAGGAATAGGTGATCTTGCTGTAGTAAATCTTCATAAATAGCATTTTTAATAATGGGGATAAACAACTTTGAAGTCAAGTAACAACTGAGAATTAAGAGAAAGCATTCTTTCTGGAGGTTCACTTAAAAAAAGAACAACTGAAAGCTCTCTCAGATTAAGTATCTCAATCATTCTCCACAAAGCTCTCTCAGATTTCCTCTTAAGTATCTCAATCATTCTCCACAGAAATTGAGGTGATCAGCAGATATTACAAACTTACAGAAACAACTTAATTATCAGTTATGAAACCCACACTGGGATAACATGTGTTTGCAAGCCTAATTAGGTGTGAGCAGCAGATATTAAAAAGAAAAACAAGCAGTCTAGATGCAGTATCCCTCTGGAACAACTTATCTTGAAAGTTCATGAGACACTAAACAGAATAAGGAAGGAAAGGCATCTGCTTCTATCCAGACAGCTCACTCACATCATAGACTTAAAAGTGTACTTGAACATGAAACTACACCTAACCCAACCTATCCCTCTTCCTTTTACTGCATTAGTATGACTTCTGTTGAAAATGAACTCTTCTAACTTACGAAGGGAAAGGAAGAAGAAAGAGAGGAATGATGAAGAGGAGAAAGAAAACACTGTGGTCTGAAAGGCATCTTGTATTCCACTAGAGCACACTTCACACACTGTCTTTCCATCTCTGTTTTGCTATCTTGGAGATGGACCTTTTAGAGACTGAAGTAAATATAAATTATCTGTAAAGGAACAACTCAAAAATAATGTATGTGCACAGATGTTTAAGAAGCATGTAGATTCATGGAAATCCTCCTGCACCTTCTAAACACTTAAATGTGATTACATCTTTGAGAATCTTTTGCTCCCATGACTTGATCAAGTTTCAGACGCTGTCCTTGGGGGGGGGGGAGTAAAGCTTTAAGTATTTAAATTGTTTTTAAACCACTGGGCTTTAGGCTTAGAAAGCATACCTCTGGAAATCAGTCTAACCCTTTTTTTCTGATTCTCTTTTTATACTGGTATTTTCCATTCCCTGTTGCTTTCCTGGCTGCCAGACAGAGCTCATTAACAGTCAGTGGCTTTGCCCATAGAATCCAGTGCAGACCAGTGCATGATTCTTTAATGACTCTTTCCAGAAAAACAACTTTCTGCTGACAGAAATGATGCTCTAATACCCACAGATGCTGCGACAGCGAGTAGAAAGGGTTTCCATGAAATTCAACAGAATTCAAGCATGAATTGAGACATATTTCTCAAGAGTCAACATTTTCTTGCTCTAACTTCCCTGAAACTCATTATTACCAGTCCCCAAAAGGACTTGTAGCCACATTTCTATTGTTATAGCAGTGTTTCCAAAATCAGTGGTAAATGGATAGCACCCAGTTAACCTAAAACTCTGGTCAGCTTTTTCTACTTAGCCTGTGTGTGTGTGTGTGTGTCCCACTTCTCACGTGAATATGTCAGCTCTGTTACTTCCTCTCTTCCATCACATTGCTGACTCTCCCACCAGGCATCTAACACTGGAAAAGAGCAGATTTAGAAAAAAAGAGGTTTTGTGCAA
Organism: Megaceryle maxima; assembly: GCA_024605025.1. Taxonomy (NCBI): domain Eukaryota; kingdom Metazoa; phylum Chordata; class Aves; order Coraciiformes; family Cerylidae; genus Megaceryle; species Megaceryle maxima. The sequence goes on from JANHGN010026977.1 coordinate 8,486, forward strand.
AAAGCATCCTTTGACACACAGAGTGAGGAAGAATAAAAAAAGCTGTTCCCCTTCCCTGAAATGCAAAGGCTGGTTTGAGCCATAATAATCACATCCATATTAGATAAATACACTTCATAACAAGAACTTGAATTTATCCAAGTGGAGGATACTCAACTTGAAAGCCAGATACAAATATAAAATTTCCCAAATCCTGAGACTGTTCTTTAATCTCTTCCATTTCCAGTTTTTGCAAAATCTAAGATGAAATATAATTCAAGGCATTTTCCTCAGAAGTTTTGAAGATATTAGGAATCAACATTTGTATAAAGGGTTGAAGAGGTCTGTACTATTTCTGTGCATCTCAAGAAAGAATGTTGCTATTTTAGTTGAAAAAAGACATGATTATCCATAGCACCATAAGACTGACACATTTTACAGTAAATAGCTGTATACAGCCTGATTTTCAGCAACATTATAAACATTAAAAGTTAATATAATACTTATAAGAGTTAATATAATACTTATAGACTACTTCTAAAGCCACATCTCATTACTGTATAAACTGTACAGCAGAACTAGTGATGCACAAACCCTGAAGTGCAGCAATGTACAGTCACTTGTTCCTGATTCTATGCCATGTCTAATTCACTCAACAATATGATAAGGTCAACTAAGTATATTACAAGTTCTTCTGCTTGAGCTGTCTTTATCAAAGCAAAACTGCAAGTCAAGGACTAGTCTTGACTTGCAATTCCAGTGATCATAATATTATTTTAATTCCACTAACAATTCTACTGATAAGTGTCATACACCAAATGACCCAGCCAATGTCTGCTTTTCAACAGAAACTGTAAACATAGCATTCTACCTGGAAAGGAACAGGTCTATTATCAGAATCATCTTTTGACAGAGTACTTGGGAGCTGTCAGACTGCATCAAAGCTGTCAATGCTGCTATACCAGAGGAAAGTACAGACTTGCCCAGCATAGCACAGTATGTTCATAACTAATGGTGATTCCCAATCTGACAAGCAGAAATATATAACCACAAGAAGACACAAAGACTAATGAAGTGAACAGTGCTCTAGCTGGGTTTGGCATCACTGCCTTTAGTCACAAGTCTCAAACCTGTTCTGATGTAAGCTACTGCCCTCACAGACCATTTCCTAGCTCCTGTGAACTACTAATGACAATAGACCAAATGGTCCAAATAGAGCAAATTTGGTAGTTACCTCGGGGCCCAGATGGACACAGAGAAAAAGCAGGGGAAACATTTCAGAACTTGCCAGTAAAGTCTCTTCCTGATCAGCTAATCTTCTAGCTACAATGGCACACTGAAACATTTTATGTAAACTGTGTGCCAGAGAGAAAAAGGCAGTACAGTATAAAAGCAGTGCTCTGATCCTTCTTGGCTTACCTCCATTGCACCTGGGCAGATGGCAACACGGAAATAAGTTAACTATTTGGACAGGCTATAAAAATGAAGGATTTGAACCAAGTGTTAACCTGAAATAATGCATATGAAGTTCTACTGTCCTGAACATTCAGTGTACGCAACTGTTCAGTCTCTGCTCTTTCAGACAGGACTAAAATACTATGTCTTGCAAATAGAAAGTTGGGTTTTTTTTCTGTGGGAAAGATCTCTAGGCCTGTATTGCTTAGAACCTCTTCTATTCCAGCTCAGACCAAGCAGTAGTAGCACTTCTTGCAACAGTCTTTCACAAGAAGGCTTCCGGTGAAGACCTGGCAAAAAACTGGACAAAACAAGGTTTAAATTAAACTAACCTGGGAGACAACATCCAGCTGACAATATAACCTGCTCAATCCATAATCTCAACATAGTCCTCTAGCATCTTTTTGTAACAGATGAATAAGCAAAGAGCAGAGAATAACAACATACTTGCAGAAAAAGCCACGTATGCTGTAAGAATATGACAATGAAATTCTGACAAACGGATGCTTCCTTCCACCTAACAGCAACACAATTTCTGGTGATCTTGACCTATGGGTATATAAATGTGTATTTTTCAAAAATTTCAAGATAATCTTTCAATTCTCAAGGAAATGGATCACCTCACTGGAGCTGGTATTTCACATAAAGTTACAACAGCTAAGACTATTTCATAACCTAATTTCCTCACTGCATTTGAAAATTAGATCCTTCTCCAACAATCCTACCTCTAAATCTGAATTCTGGTTCCTCTTTTTCTCTCTTTACAGCCATCACAGTGGATAAAATTGTCCTGTGGCACTAGCTGAGGTGCTGACAAATTGAAGAACAGATGCAGCTCAAAGTAATACATCTCAACTTGAAGAATCATACAAAAATTTGAATGTAAACTGTATCTTCTCACCCTCACCATTTAGTATGCATGAAGGAATTATACCAATCTTAACTGCACAAGTGAAACTATGCTGAAAAAACCCTAATGATCACAGAACTCATTTTACTGATGATTACACCAAACAAAAATAAGACCTAGTATTTAAGAAATCTGAGGCCTAAAGTGTGTGAGAAGTGAGACATTCTTTCCTCTATGGGAAATTAATCATCTATTTATACATGTTTCATACTATTCAGGCAGTTCAAATATTTATCTACTGGATTGGTAGGACACCAGTGTAACAAGTCAGGCAACTATTTGTAAATACGACTACAAAAAAAAAATTTTAATCATAAGATTCATAACTAATAAATAAAGTAAAAAATTTATTAAAAAAATAAAGAACCAAATATTAAAAAAAAAAAAAAAAAAAAAATCCCACTGCACACATCAGAAACTACTAATTTGACTTCTAGGACACCTGCTTCCAAGAGGACTTAGAAGCTGCCATTTCTGAATACCCTTCTGTTGACCTTTTTATTTCTGAATATGTGTTCATCCCTTAGACACATCTTTAATGCTGAGGGTTCTCTCAAGCATCCTCCTCACACAGAAGTATTTTAAGACTTTTAAGTGATGATTTGATCCAAATGAGCTAAACTATAAAAGGTAATATGGAACAAGAAAATGAAGAAACTTAGATCTCCTCTCTTCAGAATTTAGTTGTTTTAAGCAGACAGCATAAGACGTTTCCTGCATAGGCTTTATCAGAATATTTTTATATTAATTACTTTATGGAAAACAAATTTAGCAGCCATGCAATTTGAACAGTCTTTTAAATTGTGCATTCCTCATTACAGTTTCTCTGTGTAGAGCCACTGACTGACTGACATAATTACCATTATCCAGAAGAAAGAAAAACTTGCATTTCACTAAAACTTGCTGCATTTCATTGCAGAAACAAGATGCAAGTGATCCCATGTTTTAGAGTCTTCCTTCTCCCAGTCCATTTTGAGTCTGGCATGTTATGACACTTCACTGTCACAAATACCAGTTCTTAAAAATGAGTTTATGGTAACTTGCCTCAGAGGTCTGAAACTGGGCTTCTAGACAGAAGGCTACAGCTTCAGTAGTAGCATTAAAATGTGAAATGAAATTAAAGCCAAGAATCATTATGGCCACCTTTCAAAGTAATAAATCGAATATAAGTGCTTTGAGCAACTACAGCTCCTCTTAAAATAACAAACCAGTCCAAGAGTTTTATGTGTCCATGAGGGCAGCACCATCAACACTATTTATGGGAAACTCAGAGTCTCTGTTAAAAAACAAAGTACAATATAAATTAGATATTTAGAAAGTCCAGCAAGAAAAGCCATTTAAGATTTTAAGAACAAAGATCAGATTACCTTTTTTTTTTTTGTTCTATTTATTTCATGCTTTTTTTTCCAATAAGATGACAGTGTTTTAAAGCAAGTAGACCAAAATCAGTGGCTTACAAGCTCCCAGTGTGCGTTATGTTCTAAGAAATCTATCCTTTCCTATGCTGTTAAAGGTTGCCTAAGAAAAATCCATAAAAACACTATACCACAATGGTCCAGAACATAATTTGTATCACAGTATAAACAACAAGACTAACTTCAAACAGACAATCACAATATTATACTTTACTATAGCCAGATGTTGTTCAAACCTTCCTGTAGGCAAACAGAGAGCTCTCCAGTCAGCCCTATGTCCTTCAATTCTCTACCACAGCAGCCACTCTGCATCCACTGTGCATCGTACACACTCCACATATACATGCAGCAGCTCTGAACACAGGCACACAGCAATCATGCTACTTTCCAGAAACATGTTTTTGCACATGTGCTAATCACCTACCAGGAGGACTTCGCAATAACCCTTCTGGATGCAAGAAGCACCAAGAGCAAGCTGCTCTACCTACAAATAATTTAGCTTCCTCCTATCTGTGCCTTGGATAAAGCACTAAGTGCACGTGTGCACTTGATCCAGCTACAGGGTGGGAAGGATCTACAGGATACAGTCACCTTTCAACCAGAGGGGAAAGTATGAAGCAAGCAATCCAAATAATTATTTCTTAAACAGGAGCCCGGATCCAACAACCCTACCCCATAACTCCTGCATCCACAAATCCTTCAAATGCTTAATAATGCCATTTTTAAATCCCTGAGCAACAGCATCTCATCTAAAGCAGTAATGAAGATAAATCAAAGAAATTCAACATCAAACAGTAAAGAGCACCATAATTCTTTCCTGTGTACTTGTTCTCAGAACCCACGCCACAACTTCAAATGTGATTCTAGAAGAGGCCGTTATTAATCTCAGCCTAATTGATCCAAGAATAGAAGTAACTTGGTTGGGTTTAACAGGAACTAATAGCTACAAATACTAGCTTGATCATGTATTATTTGTGTTGGAAGAGCACCATGACTTTCATTGAAAAATAAACAGAATTAACAAGGAAGGAAAAAAAAAGTAATTTATCTTATTACTTAATGTTGGCCCTAAAAGTATCTCCTGAAGGACACCATAATAATAACAGCATCTGATTATAAAACAGAATAATACAAAAACAACAACAAAGACAACAAACAAACAAACTCCACCTCAGGTTATAACATTAAACAATCTGCACGGTTGTATTTTTGGTTTTATTACCCCTAGAAAAGGGATCTTTGGTGGTGTTTGTACAAAACAGGATGGCTTTCCTCTAGCCTTAAATTATGGAGAGAGGTTAATGCCTTGGGCATAACGCAAGGCTGCAAAAACACCTTGGTACACCACTGCTGCTACCCTGGAATTCTGGCACACGACGTTTCACAATGGCTTAGTTATTCAACCTACAAGAAATGGACTTCTGCTTTCAATGGCTGAACTAAAATTAGTCTAAGGGTCACATAAAATGGATTTGGATATATTAATTCCAAGTTATTTTACACAAACATACTTGAAAAATACACTGCGTTCTCCCTGACACCGTAACATAAAAACAAGATGCCTTCTGTCTCCATCTCCTTGCTCTTCCACACATCTTTCTTGCTTACTATTTTTTCTTCTAATACTTATTCACATTCTTTGAAACTTCTTACCTCTGTGAATGCACATACACAAAGTTTAAATTTTAACTTTCAATTAAAAAAAAAAACCCAAAACAAACAAAAAAGCCACAACCCAAACCAAACCAAAACCAAAGCTGGGATTAAGACTGACTCTATTTTTACTAAAGAAACTTTTTCGTACACAGAAATATCTTGAACTTTTAGGGACATAAAGCCCCCAAGAAAAAAAAATGTAAGTTTAGGAGATGGGGCAACACTTACTATCTTGAGAATACTTAATGCACTTGGAAGAAATGAGTATGGAAGCAAAAGTGAAAAGCTTTCATATTTTAACTTTTTCCCAGTGGAAGAGTTAAATGATGACCTTGCACGTCAGCTCAAGTTCGTCTTAAACATCTCACGCAACTGTAACGAGGAAATCAAAACCAATAACCCACTAACAGCCACTCGGCAAGAACAGCATGTGCTTTTTTAGAACGACGACGACTTCTGGCAGCCTCCCTTCTAAAAGACGAGAGCGTTTTTCAGAGCAGCTTCACCCTCCACAGAGCCCGGCACTGCAGCGTTCTGCCGAACAGCTTGAGCTCCACCGAGCTTCGCTACCTGAGGGACGGCGACTCAGACGACAATACCCCCGGGCTCCGCAGAAGTTGGTGTCCGATCCCCTGCACAGAGATGCCGGAGGCCCGAAGCAGGAAGCGGGCCCGCCACCTGAGGGGATGTTTCGCAAAAGCAGGCGGTTAGGGCAGGGCAGCTGCCGCCCCAGCCCCGGCCCTGCCCGCCAGCGCCAGCCCCACCCGACTCGACTCTCCGCCGTACGAGGCGGCAGCCTCCGCTTGCTGAGGGGCGTGAAGCGCCTGAGGCGGGAGGCAGCTGAAGAGGCGGGCGGAAAGTGGCGAGGAAAGCATCCAACTCCCTCTCCCCGGGCCGGAGAGAAAGCAAACCCTGCGGCAAACGCTGCCGCGCGGCCGGCTGGAGGACTTGCCCCTGAGGCACGGGAAGACGAGAGGCCGCTAGCCCCGGGTCCCCGAGCACCCCGCCCCGTGCAGCGGCACAGGCGCATAAAGTCGCTCCCCTGGGGAGCGGCCACGACCCTGGTGACCCGACCCCCCTCACCCACCTGCCGGGGCCGTCGACAAGCAGCGCAGAAGCTGCGGACCCCTGGCGCCCGCGGCGGACACGCCCACGCCAACCGGGCGCGCCGCGCCACGCCCTGGAGCCGCGGCCGTCAGGGGCACATGCGCAACCTCCCCTCACATCCCGCCCCGCCCCGTCCGACGCCGCTGCCTGTTCAGGACCGAGGGGTGGCTCGGATCCCGGGGTCGCGCAATAGCTCTCGCCCGGAGCAGCGGCGGGCGGAACTGCCGAATGTAGCCCATGTTTCCCCACCTCGCCCGGGCAGGGCTGTGGGAGGAACTGGTTCCTCTGCTGGCGTAGGGCGGTGCTGGCCGCGGCGTTCTGAGCGGACGGCCGCTGCCATGGCGGCGCTGGTGCTGGCGCGGTCCTGTCGCCGCGGCCCCACTTGCTTGGGGAGGCTGCTCTGGCAGCAGGCGGGAGGCGCGAGGCGCGGCCCCTGGGGCCTGCGAGGGCCCGGCGGCAGCGAGGTAGCCGGGGTGCCGCTCTGGGGGTGCCAGGTGCTGCCGCTTCCAAGGGCTTCTGGCGGGAGTGTGTCCGCCGCTGACCCCCGGGGCCTCTCAGCCGGTGGGGGGGAGGCAGGTGGATGGGGCAGCTCTGAGGACTCCGGCATTGCGGCCGTAGCGAAGGGCGGGTTTATTTTTCCAAAGCTGGGATCCTTGTGCTTTTTTGAAAAACACAAGTTTGCCTTATTTATTTGTTTATTTTACTTATGACCTGGTGCTTGCTCAGTATTTATGGTTTATTTTCCGTTTGCTGCTCTGTTCATAGGCTAAACCGACATTGGGAGGCTCTGTTGAAAAGAAAACCCTTGATGATGTGGTGGCTTTTTTTCATAGGAATGTCTTTAACTGCTGAAAATCTTCTTTCTGTTCAAAATCGGAAATATAACCGGTTCTAGGAGACAAGAAAATGTTTGACACTCTGAATGACAATATTTCTTAACACATATCTTATGATCCCATGCAGGTGCTTAGGAAAAGCCTTCAAAGGGGGGTTGTGCTTTCAGCAGGGGCCTTTTTGGCTTATGAAGCTCACAAGCTGATTTCTGGCTTTGCTGAGGTTCATGCAAGTTTCAAAGGTAATATTTTCGAATTTCAAAGTACCCAGGTTATTCTAATGTGAAACTTAAAACTTTTAGTTCCAGAATTGTATAGGAAAATGGCATAATTGTTTCTGGTTTTCCCCATTAAGACTGCATGCAGTGTTTCCATGACAGGATGCATTTGAATTGCTTCAGGGTAGCCTTATAGCAGTTTAACAAGTGATTCTCTTCAGGTATCACTGAAAGTAGATCTAGTAGCTCATCCTGTCTATGATACAAGACATGAACAAGGTGTATGGTACCTAACTTATTGCCCAAACCTTAAATAACTTACTTGGGAAGCTATGGTTCAGTTAGGAATTCAGACCAAACGTAGTTCAGATTTTCAGTATGAAAAATATACTGCTTAGTTGCTTCTGGCCTTTCTTTAGTGCTCTCACTTGAACTGGATATTGATATTGCCAAGAGAAGCAACGTTAGTGGGCTTTCCATTCAAGACAAGTTGTAGGTATGGTGAAAATAAGAGTAAAAAAAGAAACACTTGAAATAAATACTCTTAAAGAAATAGATGTGTCACAATCCAAACACCTGGTGGGAAATGTGTTCCAAAGCTTGAGTTCTGAGTATTTAGTCATTAGATGCATTAGTGTTCAGAGTATCAACAAGCAAACATTGCAGTTTGCTGATGAGATGTTGATGTACCATGAAGCTAATCTTGGACACTAAAATCCAAAGTCCATGTAGACCATTACCTTATCTTTCAAATGGTTGATGGAAAGCAGAGATGGCAGAGTTAAAAATTATCCAGAATCCTTTCCAGATCTTCAGTGATTTATATTTTAGGATCTTTTTAAGCTGAAGGTGAGGCTTTTGTGTTTGGTAGCCTTCAGTGGTTTTTTTTTCCTTCTATAAGTAAAACAGTGCTGCTGTGAAACATGCCTACCGTGTTCAGTAGGTAACTCGAAAAAAGAAAGCTTATAAGCACAAGGGGATAGAGTTTATGTTTTGACTTAAAAGTTTGATCATGGATCCACGAGTAATACCAAAGAGACAACAAACAGCTGAAAGTTCTGTAAGAAATTAGACAGCACTTTTGACTTGAAAGGTAATTTTTTTTCATGCTGGCAGAAGAGTAAACCTTGGAATTTGTTCTCTGTACAGTTATATACTTTAATAGAATTATCTACCTGCTTCCCTGTCCTAATTCCTTTTATTGTCATGCTAGAATCCTGCATAGTGTGGTATATGATAGCACCATTTCTGGAATGCTGTCTTAGGTACCATATATGTATTTATTTACGTACTGTTATATTCAGCCAGTTGTGGAAATCATACTCCCTCATCTCCACTGTGTTTTAAAGTATTTTCTAGAAAAATAATTTAAGTATCATTAGAACAATGGGAACTTAGTTCCTAAATTGATACCCTAGAGAGCAAACTCTTATTTTAAAAATTAAATTTGGGTTTAGTCTCTTAACATTTAGAGGTTTCAGTAGGTAAACTGTAACTTTTTGAGTCGTGTTTGTGAAAATCTTGAGGACTTCAGTCAGAAGACCTTTGAGCAATGTTTCATTTTGGTTCGTTGATTAAGATAATGGGACCCACTCAATCTGCAGTCATAATCTGGCAGAACTATGGAATCATATTGAGAATGAAGAATATTTTCTTTTAAATTTACTTTAATGAAGGGATTTTATTACTCCTGTCTCTTCAGATCTCTACTGCACTTGCTCTCCTGGTTGTACTTTTCATATTTTTTTTATCTTTTCTGCCATTTTCCCAAAGAAGAAATTGCTTCCAGTAGTCTGAGGCATTGACACTTTGCAATGTTAAATGCATTAAGCATCCAAAGCTCTGCTGCTGAAAGCTGGTTTGTAATTTGATGATAGAGGTAAATATTCAGCACTGGTTTTCTTCCTAGTTCACTCCAAGTATAGCTTAGTCCCACTGTGCATGTAAGTTGTTTGGCATGATGTCCTACAAAGGAACTACATCATTTGGTCTTTGTGTTTCAGCAAGGTTCTCTTGCTGTAAGATGTTCTGTTTATGCTGTAATGTCCTAACTGGATGTCATTTTTCTTCTGTTTCCATGATTTTAATCCCTTCTTAAGTGGAAGAAGTTATAGAGCAAGCAGACTACCTGTATGGGAGTGGAGAAACTGAAAAGCTGTATCGGTTGCTGGTTCAGCATAAAAATAGGTACTTGATTGCATTGATTACTGTGACTTCTGTGCTCTTCTCTATCAGTTTTTCAACTAATGTTCTCATTGTGGTATGCTGGAGAACCTTCCTTTCCCCTTAGGCAAGTAGGAAAGGACTCTTGGTCTTTTTCCCCCTAATGGAAAAATGATGAACAAAGGAAGGACTAGTAGCTGTAGAAGGTGAGGGTTAACACTCCAGTCTTTCAGTCCTGCAAAGGAGGGGTTTTTGCTTCTTTGTTCTGTTACTAAGAATCCTTTCAAATATAAGGCAAAAACTTAATACTGTGTCTACAAATTACTCAGTTATCAAAGTGCCTAGAATTCAGGTATTGAATTTTTTTCAGTCACCATTTCCTTTCTTTGCCATTGCTGACCAGCTGTTCTGCCTTCATTTGTCTCATTTGAGTCTGAACAAAAAAAAAAAGCTTCTTAGTCATGTATTTATATCTTAACTGCACAAAACATTATTGATACACAAAATGGGACAAGCTGCTTAAGGAAAAAGTAGGAAATGCATTGTAAACCAAAGAGTCCGGTTCTTTGGAGGAGATGAGGCATCTCAGGCCTAGAAAAGTACTGAAGGAAATCAACTTTCTGTTGTTTTTGTTGGAATCAACAGTTGTTTTCAGTTCTTTTTTCTGTGTGTGGTTTCTCTTTATCTTTCATTTTGATTTTTTTTTCCCTCATTCTTGCCAGGGGCACAAGTATAAAGCCTGGGAAGTTAAATGAAGGTGCTAGTCTCTAAGAGTTACCATGTCATAAGCAAGGTGTAAGCTTGCTACTAGGTGTATAACAGTGCTAATCTGTGAGGAGTAATGATTCCAGTAGCAGTGCTTCACGTGTTTGTGACTTGGCTTAAAAATAAGTCTGCTAGTTCTGTGGTACTGTGTTAATTTAAGCAGGTTTGCTGCCCTGTGAGCAGTGACTTTTGAGAATAAATCTGACTTTTGTTGATACTTTTGAGTTTAGTAGTAACTCCTGTATGCTTTTTAATATTTTTTAGCTTCTGGTAGTTTTGATTTTGGTATTCCTGAGGTGGGGGGGGCAGGCATGGGAGGGGTGGTTTTATAGTCCGATCTTCCGAAAGATTTCCTAAACTTAACTTAATATTAAAGTCTCTATTAAAATAGTAAGCCAAAATTAAAGTGGTAGTAAGCTGAAAGTAAAATGCAAACAGTGCTTCATAACAGTATGTTAACAAAATCACAAAACTTTAAATCCTTTCTCTTTGTAAGATACCATTTGCTAAGGTGATAGAAATAAATACATAAGAAATAAATACTCTAAGCAGTGGTGGTGTGGTTAATCTATGCTTTTCCCTCTTGTTCTAGGAAAAATTTCATTCTGTAGGTACAATTATAGGGAAAAATATGCAGAGTATTTTAACATTTACTAATATCAAATCAGTGAAATGCTGGAAAAAATACTGTCTAGCTAAGAACAAAGCAGTCCTTGTTTTCCTTCTGGTGTTTTGAGCGGTACTGTTGGGTTTTGCAAATCTGCATCTTTTCTGAGAAGATAAAAGTCCTTTCCTACAAATGTGTTTGCTTCACAGACCAGAATGGCAGAACAGAGCTATCATCAGTTGGTCTATCATTTCTTTTTTGTTACCTTGGAGTTGTCTGTAGCATAGAGTAACAGATGATAGGCAGTTATCTTACCACCCACTCGAGATACAGATTGATAGACTGGTTTAAGACCTCTGCTTGCTTTGTTTCTATCACTGCTTTAAAATGTTGTTTCTGTTCACCACTAGTGATGATGCGGAGTTGTTATGGCGGCTGGCGCGGGCGTCGCGAGATCTCGCTCAGCTCAGCAGTACTTCTGCAGAGGAGAAAAGACAACTGGCCTATGAAGCCCTTGAGTATGCAAAAAAGGCACTTGAGAAAAACGAATCCAATTTTGCAGCGCACAAGGTGAGCCAAATAAAAGAACTGAAATCTTGTTCTTTGATTGCTGCCAGTAGGAACTGGAACAAATGTCGTTGTGCTGTTTCAGCAGATTTAACAGAATTGAACTTTGCAGTTGAGAATGAGGGAGAATTAGAATTCTCACTCAAACTTTTATTGGAAGATCAGAGTTCATACTTTCGCAGCTAAATTCCCTCTGTATGGGAAACAGGAGCTGGTTAAATGTGTGCAGGGCCTTACAAAGAGGTGCCTGATCAGATTGATTACTGCTGATATAATCAATTCATCCTTGTGTTTCTGTGCAGTAGAAATTCTGTGGAGTTTCTCTGGACATACTTCAGGCTCTGGCTCTGTTCTTACCCTTGGGTTTTTTTGTGCTGCTTCTCTGACCTGCAGAATGGTTACAAAGTGTTTACTTCTTGCTTGTTGTCTTAGTGGTGGCGGCAGCTGTTCTGTCTGTGGTTTGTTTTTAATTCACAGTTAATAGCTATAGTGCTGTATTAAATATTCTGCTTTTACTCTTTGAATTACAGTGGTATGGAATTTGCCTCAGTGATGTTGGAGATTTTGAAGGAATCAAGACTAAAATTGGCAATGCCATTGTTATCAAAGAGCACTTCCAGGTAATGTAAACATGGGGTGGGGTTTTTTTGCATATGACAGCATTAGTGTGTCCAGTATGTTTTTTGGATTATCATGACAGTCCTCAATGCCCCAGCACAAGGAGTACAAATTATCCCCTGCAATTTTGTTCCTTGAAATGGTGTCTTGAAATGGCTGAAGTGCTTTTGACACCTCTTAGGGACTATATAAACCATAACTGTGCTATTGAGAAATGGATGCGTGGCCGTCCTTTTAACTGTGGCTTGGGTAGCAGTAAAGGGCAGACTGGCAAAGATAAAGGACTACTAACTTTATATCACCAAAAATTCTATCAAAATCTCAATATGCCAGGTCTCATGTGGATCTCTTAGTGGCCTTACTAAACAGAAGTGCCTAGAAATCAGTCAGTGCATTCAGTTTTTGGAGGTGAGCTGATTTAGTTGTGCATTGTATTGCCTTGAAATTCTACACACTGTTAATCTACTTTAATTAACAGTAGGGTAACAAGTCTACTTTTTAAACTTACTTCAAATGTGGCAGAACAGCTTTTTATATGTTGTGTTTGTTGTGTTGTTCTTTTTTCCCCCCCCCCCTCACTAGCGAGCTGTTGAACTGAATCCAAAAGATGCTACAACAATTCATCTTATAGGCATTTGGTAAGGCATATTTTAAAGCAAAAACTAACACGGGACAAATGAAAATGCCAGAATATAAAATGTCTTATATGAATTGCAGAAATCCTTGGAATAATTCAGCAGCTTGTAATTAGTTGATGCAAACATGAAAACCCATTGACAGGTATAGGACATCCTGCCTCGAAAAAGTCTTGACTTCTCATCTTTGTGAACTGCATAAGAACAATGATTGTTTGTGCAGTTGATTTGTTTTACTGGATGGACCTACTAATTTTGCAGATATGTTTCCAGAGCAGGCATCAGAGGTTGTGAGTACTCCTCATTTTGTTTGGCAGGTGTGAATGGAGACAAAATGCTGAATTTCAGTGATGGCTGCAACTTAATACAATCTACAATACAATCTGTGTGTACTGAAGAGCTATCAAATGGGAGATGTTTCTAAAATACTTCTGTTGTCATCTGTCATGATACTGTATTATATTTAAGTAAAGGCAGGATACAAATGCAAGTGCATTAACAAAAATCATTGAAATTTAATTTACTGCTCAGTAAAATCAGTACTAAGAATTACTGCTACATAGCAGGTGAAGGGACTGGAAATACAACTTTCCATACTGCTCAGAGCATGGTGTGGAAGCAGTGTGGCTGAGAGCAGTGCCTCTTATGTGTGAGAGATGCTGGACAACATTTCTGGTTATTTGTCTGAAAGACACCAAAGCTGCTACATTGGCTTTATTTTCAATCTCTCAATCTTACAGCTGAGATTTCCTGTAAAACAAAGTATATGTAGCTTAAAAAAAATTACTAAGAACAATAGCTATCTTCTCAGTGGTGGTGTTCTGTTTTGGTTTGTTTATGGACTCTTGAGTATCAGAGTAAACTCCAATCTACTGCTCCAGAGTTTTTTATTAGTTTACAAACTTCCTTGGGTTTTTCAGCATCCACCACTAATTCCCATATGACCTAACAATTGCAACAGTCCAGATTTCCAAGCAGAAGGGTATGCTACCAACTGAATGAGCCTCAGGGTCAGTTCTGAGCTAGGAAGCTTCTTCTGGAAGGTACTTAAGACATTGTTCCTAAGGAAAATTTGAGAAGGTCATCAGAAATGTGAGATTATTACTGCTTTTGGCACTAAAATGTCCTCATATTGTATATTTAAATATACTCATTAAATTCCAGAACATATTCACCTGAAACTAGGATTTTATATCAGCAGATTCTTGAGTATTTTTCTCCTTTCTAGTCCATCCTGAATTTATCCTCTTTATTTGGTGTTTCTGTTAAGGCCCATTTGACAGCAGAAATTCAACTCAGACTGCCTATTGCCTGCCCTGTCCCCCTCTCCTCTGAACACTTCTGTATTTGCATTTCTTAATTTTTTTACCTCCTCTAGAGTGCTCTGTTTTACACAGTGAGTAATGTTTATATTCATTGTGGGAGGTTAGTAAAGTCTGTGAAGCCCTTTTCCCAAATGTCCAGTCTAAACCTCCCTGGTGTAACTCGAGGCAATGTCCTCTTGTCCTATT
>JANHGN010026978.1:0-17002 GCA_024605025.1 Megaceryle maxima
GGGCTGCGGGGGCTTCCGGCCCGCCGCCCCCCCGGGGTCCCCCGCCCCCCCCCCCCCCGAGCCGCTTCGGGCACACCCACGCACCCCCCCCCCCCCCGCGTCCGCGGAAGCGTTTCCGCCGGGTTCGCCAGACGCTGCGTGGCCACACGGCGCGGGGAGTTAAACTAAAGATAATCAAAGCGAGCGAAAACGCAGCGGAACGGGGAGAAAACACGAGGCGGAGAAACTGGAGAAAACAAAACCCGGCAGAACGAACAGCGACCGAAGGAGGATGGAGTAAAACAAACCGCGATAAAAGCAAATAAAACATTCCGGGAGGAAATAAACCGGAGCGATGTAAACCGCCCTGACGCGGAGCTCCCCCCGCCCCGGCTCTCCCCAGGGTCCCGCCGCCCCCTTCCCCGGGCGGCTCCCCGCGGAGCCGCGCTGGGGGGGGGGGGGCTGAGCACCCCTGGGGGCTCCCCCGTCCTTCCCCCCCCCTGCTGGTTTCACTCCTCGCCCCCCCCTTTCCCCCCAATAATGAACTCACGGAAACTGGGGGGGGGGCAAAGGAAGGGGGGGTGTTCTCACCTGGGTGCGCAGCGCCGAGCACCAGCTGGAGGCCGAGCAGGCAGCAGAGGGGGGCGCGGAGGGGCCGCGGTGCCGCCGAGCCGCGCCCCATGCCCGGAGCTGCCCCGCTCCGCGCTGCTCCGCTCCGCTCCGCGCAGCTCCCTCGCCGGGACCGGGGGACGGCGGAGGGGCGGGCGGGGAAGGAGGGAGGGAGACGACGACGGAGGAGGAGGAGGAGGAAAGGAGGAGGGACACCGAAAACAGAGGGAGGGGGAGAGGGGAGGGGGGGGAAGTTTTAAAAAATAAAATAAAATTAACAAAACAAAACAAAACAAAACAAACACGAAGGGTGTGCGGCAGCCTCAGACACTGCGTCAGCCGGAGCCGGGCTGCCCTCGCCGGTGGGCCCAGCCCAAAACAGCGGCGGGGGGAGCGGAGAGGCGGGGGTTGGGGCCGAGCGGGGGTTCTGCCGAGGGGGCGGCCGCGGTCCGCGCTCTGGGAGGGCTCCGCGTCCCGCTGCCCAGCGCTGAGGGGACCGGGGAGGGGTTGGGGGTGAAGCAAGGGGCTGCCACGCAGCATCCCGCTACACCCTAGTTGGCTTCGATGTCCCTGGAGCGAGGCCGAGGGTGCGGGGGAGATGCCCACGGTGCCGCCAGCCCCACCTTGGGTCTCGCTGGGCCTCATGCAAGCGCCTTCCCCTGCCCAGGACCTTCAGCGTCAGACTCCATCATCACCAGTGAGAGGAGCCAAGGGCTGCTGGGAGCCGCTGCCACCGATTTCGGTTACACCCTTGAGTGCTTAGAGGGGGTATTTTGTCCCAAGTCCAGAATTGTGGAGCCAACACCCAGCAGAATCCTCCTCCATCCATCCCAGCATCACGGAGCTGGGCGGTTTCTGTCTCACCTGGGGATGGGGGATGCTGAGATCGAACACAGCTCATTGCACGTTCCATCCACCCTGCCTGGAGCAGCCTCATCCCTCCAGCCACGGGGTGCTCCAGCTTCCTGGTGCTGATAAACCCCATATCCAAAAGCTGAATATAAAAGGCTTTTTGAAACTTTCAAATATCTTTTAGACTTTTTGGTTTTTTACACCTTTCCTCCAGGCAGGGCTGCCCAGCCCCCCAAAAGCCCCCCAGAGAAGGCAATGTACCTGGAAAATGCTGGAAATCAGCACTTTCCCGGAGGCGTTCAGTGGTCGGGCTGTGTGTTTCTGTGCAAGTTGGGCCCACCACAACGGGGGCACCACAGATTCCTGCTCAGGGAGTTTTCTTTGGTGCTAAAAAACCATTTGCACCTTAAAAACCATCAGCACCAACCCAGTGCAGCTGCTCACACCTTCCTGGAGGTCTGGCTGGAAGTAACAGGTCACCCTGAGGCTCCTGGAGCAGACTCAGCATCTCTGTTCGCTTGGACCAAGCAGAAGCCACAGATCCCTGAAACCCGGGAGGCAAAAATCCCCACGGGGCAGCCAAGGAACTGCTCAAGCTCTGGTGGGCATTGATCTGCCCGGCCACTGCAGAGCCCATTCTGCTCTGTTTCTGGAGCAATCAAGTAATCTTTGAGTAGGGAGGTGGGAACACTGGTGGCATGGTGTAGAGATCTGCAGCAGTGTGGAAAGGGTGTTATTTGCAGTGCCTGGCCCATGCGAGCATCCCTGGGGATACAGGAGCATCCCCTCCTCCTCGAGCTCTCCAGGGATCCGGGCAGCACAGGAGGAGGCACATCCTTCAGACCTCGACACACAGGCTCTGCCATGCAAAATTCTGGTGAGACGAGGCTTTGGATGAGGCCAAGGGGATGGCAGCGCTCCCTCGAGTGGGGAGCAGGATCTGGCCCTGAGGCAGTACGAGGTGGGGGGATGTGTGTAAACCAGCCACGGGTTGTTTGGCTGTTCCTGTGAAAATAAATGATTCAGTTGTTTCCCAGCAAGGCAGGAAGGACCTGCAGACCGGTGCCAGGATGGGCTTTGGAGATGCAAACCCTCTGGGGGGCCCAATTAAGCACATCAGCATCTGGGCTGTTGGGTTTTTTTTCTTAAACCAGGGATTATTTTTTAATTGAGGCAGCACTGGGAGAACAGCTTCACTCGCCCTCCATGGCTGGACACGTGCCGGGGGCTGCTGGCGGGGAGCGAGCACAACAAAACCCCAGAGGAGAGGAGGGAATTACCCAGATCCTCACTCTTGTCCCTCAACCTTGGAGACCACTCCTGGGGGATGCCACTCACCGAGGCACCAGTGGCTGGATGTGATGGAGCTGTGAAGTCCCACGAGTGGGACACTCCGTCCACCCTGGATAAAACTGACGTCCCTTTCAGGAGGCAAATCCCATCCAAAGGGGGGGATGCAGCAGAACCAAAAGGCTTTGGGATCCCACGGGAACATTGCTGCCTCCTGGCCTCCTTCATCCCATGTCTTGGAGGCCCCTACACTGTGTGTGAGAAGAAGATAATTAGCACTTCCTAATAATTCCTCCAACGCCAGCCAGCAGCTCATCACCTACTCCTCCTAATCCGGTTTAGTACCAGTTGAGTTGCTACTCATCAGAGTGGATCGGGAGGAAACGCATTTTTCCCTTCTCCTGGGACGTTTCCAAGCTGTCTGACCTCTCTGGCCCTAACGAGCGGCTGCCAGACGAGGAGACGCGGCTGCATGCAGGGGGTGGCCACCGGCCCCGCTCTCGGGAGAGCCCCTTGCACCCAATGGGAGCGATGGGCTCATCCTGGGCTTACCCAGCACTTGGCACATTCAGGGTGTGCAGCTGATTCCTGCAGCCAAAGCATCTCTATCAGTCTCCTAGTCGGAAAAATGCTGGGTTTTGGCCAAAACAACACACCGAGAAGTGGTCCCGGTGGAGGGGCTGTGATGGGACGGGGTGAAACAGCATTGGCTTGAGTGAAGGTCACCCTGCTGAAGGATTTGGAAAACCTTTCCAGAGATGGATCTGTGCAACTTGCCCACCTTTGGCTGGGGGGTCTGCCCTGGTGAGGAGCATGGGCAGAAAGCTGGTGAGTCAGGGTGCTCAACTTTCCACAGGTCAGCGAATAAGAGACCAGGGAGCTGTGGGACCCAGCCATTTGGGACGGGAAAGAAAACCCACATTTGAAACTGGGGTGCTCAGTGGCAGCGAGGCACCCTGGGAGTTACCGAGTATGGGGCTGATACAGGGCATATTTGGTGCTTGCTTGTGCCAGAGGCATTAGAGGACGGGATGTGGGGACCTGTGGACCATGAGAGCAGTGTCTGCAGCACCAGGATCGAGGGCAAATGCTCTTGAAGGATCTGCACCAACCCATTGGCCATGTCTGAGGACTAGCAGGTCCACAGGGTCTCTTTCAGAGCCTAGGGAGGATACATTTTATGACCAGGGAGGCTGCATGTCAAGCTCACTCCTTGTCTTCCAAGGGTGTCCCCCCCACCCCATGGCTCTCCGCTGGACTGGGGGCTCCAGGAGAACAATACTGGAGAGCAAAGCAGTGCCTGTCAAGGGGCTGCTGGTGCCATGCAGTTTGCTTTACTGTGACAGTCATGTCTGGGGACCATCCGCATGCTGGGGACCAGCAGCACCTGCCAGGCCCTGCCATGAGCTCAGCCCCCTCCGTCTGTACCGCTTCGGCCTCATCCTGGCCCCCAAACGGGACCAGCCAGGCCAAGATCAACACCCACCTGGCAGGCGCTGCTGCGCTGAGGTCACTGCTTAGGGAAGAGGCTGTCTTGGCGTCTGCTGGCTCCTCTCTCCCCCGCGCCGGCAGCAGGGGAAGGCCACGTCGCTCTCCTCGCGTTGTCAGAGACAGGCCAGGCCAGCCCCGGTCCCCGAGGGTTCTCCTGCAGCCCGCTGCCGGGTTCTGCATCACAGAGGGGTGGTCGGCAGCCCCCTCACTGGGACGTGGGGCTGGGCACATCCCCCAGCACAGCAGGGAACCCACACGTGGGGAACTCATCCCCAAAACACCAGTTTGCACTTGCCCCCTTCCCTCCAAGGACGAGCCCAGGGGCACCGTGTGGGGGCTCAGCTCCTCCCCAGCCCCGGCTGTGTTGGTGGCTGGTGGGTGATGCTGATGCTCGCAGGGGTTTAGTTTTCCCAAGTGCCCACTGGCTCAGTGCCAGGAGAGGGGGCTCAGTGATGGCTTCAGTGAGCAGCGGTGTCGAGGAGCTCCCCTCACTGGCACTGCAGTTTGCTCCCCGTGCTCTTTGCCTGAGTGCAGAAGCACCATGTTTAAGATGAGCCCCAGCTTTGCTCAACACCCAGCTGCGGGTCGAAGGATCCCAGCCGGAAAGAAAGGCCATTTCCCTGCCTCCAATCCAATCGTCCTCTCGGCTCTTGCAAGCAGCAGGCAGGGCTCTGCCAGCTGCTGGGGTCCCTCCAGGGGCTCGGTCAACCCCTTCTCCAACTCTGCTGGCTCCCAGCACTACAAAGAGGGTCCCTTTCTGGGTTCCCTGTGCCATGGCTCTCAGGGCTCTTTGCTGCTCTCTCTTCTGCAGCCCTTAAAAGTCAGGCAAGTTCAAGCTGCAAATAATTTATGAAAACCAGATGTGCTCGCTCAAAGCTGCCACGAGGAATTTCAGGGCGCTCCAGCCCTGGGAGGGCCAGCGCCGAGATCCCTGCCCTTCCGCCGCGGGGGCGAGATGAGGCTGGGGGCTGCCCGGGGAGCAGCGCTGCCCTTGGAGCCCGCTGCTTCTCCTTCCTCCCTGGCCTCCCCAGGGCTCCTGGAAAGGGCCAGGGAGGAATTCCAGCCATTTGCAAGAAATTTGCCTTTTAGAAAAACACTTTCTCCACATGACTCAAGAGCAAATTAGCAGACCCGGGTTGCAGAGCAGGGAGGGAAGGCAGCTGGAGAGCAGTGGGGGACAGCACATCCTGAACATCATCTTCCTCCTGCTGGAAGCAGGGAAGGGACCGGAGAGCAGAGATCCCACCCTGCCCCATGGTCCTTTCCAGCTGGAGCAGCAGGGACCAGTGGCCACACAGTCAGCCCCAGATGCTTCATTTCCATCTCTGCCACTGCCTTACCTTGTAGCCATGGGCATGCCCCCTTCCACTGCCAGCCCTCACCAGTCCCTTTAGCCTGGAGGGGTGTTGGCACCAATCCCAGGCAGTCCCCTGGGTTTGGGTGCGAGCGGGTGGACGTCCAGGATCAGCAGGAGCTGGGATGAGCCAATGCTGAACAAAGCAGGTTTTGAGCCCCAGTATCGATGCAGAGCTGAGCCAGGCCAAGAGCGAGGAGGTTGCCGACACGGCAGCCCCTGTCCCGTGGATCCCAGCCAGCGAGTGCTCGTGGCTCCCGCGCAGCCGGCAGCTTCGGTCAAGAGAGGACAGGGCTGAGGAGAGCTCTGGTTTTTTTCTTCCTTTGAATGCAAACCAGAGCCAAGCACCTTATAAACCCGCTACCTGTGTTCCCCACGGCTGCTCGAGTGGGGATGGGAGATCTGGCCTGCACATGAGGTCGAATCTCCTCGTCTTCACCCTGCTGCTCCCCGCAGCATCCTCTCAGTTTTTCCTCCATCCCATCCTGCCTTTTTAGCACCAGCTGGACCATTGCACCAGTCTGCCCTGTCCCTGCAGCCCATATGACAGCAGATGGGAGAACAGCTCTGGGCCAGGGCTGCCTGCAGGCCAGTGAGGCAGAATGGCTGACCTTTATTTCCAGGCTTTACTGGATCAGCTCGAAGCACTGAGCCTCCCCTGCGCTCACCCAGCAGCTGGCTGGTGTTTGGAAATGAGGAGCAACAGAGCAATACAAACACTGAGCTGCAGCCTAAGGATGGAGGCAGAAGTAAGGGCTGCAGCAACCCATCCCACAGCAAGATGCAGGGCTGGGAGCGAAGCAGAGCACAGAGGAGCGTGTGGCGCTGGCAGCAGCACACGGCTCCTCACCAGACAGCACACGCCAGCGGCTTTTCCCATCCTTCACACCCCCACGCAGTTAACACATGAAATGAGAGCGTGTCCCAGCCCCAGCTCCCCCGCCTGGCACAGACAATAGCTTCCTTGTGGCCAAGACACCCGTTCCTGGGTGCGAACGTGGCGAGGGGAGGCAGAGGGGCTCCGTGTTTGCTTGGCCTCTCACCCCAACCCAGGACGATGGCTGTGGGGCACCCAGCCAGGGCCAGGGTGAAGCAGAGCCCACGGGCACAGCCACACAAGGCGGTGGGAATTCAGAGTCTCGGTGCAAAGATTCATCGGGATTTGGTAGAAAAGGCACCTCCAGGCTGGGTAAGAGGTCAAGGGCTGTGCTGGATCCTGCCTCCATGTGCTGCAAGTCTCCTCTCCCCCCTGTGCCAGGAGGGGGAAGGTTTAAGTCAAGGCTGCTTGAGCCAGGCACATGTAGCACCCAGAAAATAACATCCTCCGGCAGCAAATCCCAGGGAGACACTGGCAGCAGTAGCAAACCTCATGTCGAGGGTTTGCCAGGTCACAAAATAAACTGGGACTGGCCCATTTGGCAGCGGGAAGCTCGTTTCATAGCGTGACTCCTAACCACTAACGTAGGAGGCAAAGCATCCAGCAAGGCAGCCCCTCAGCAAGTCTTGTTCCCACTGGCGTCAAGCTGAGCGTGTAATCCCGTGGCCGTCCCCGCTCCCAGGCACGCCACACATGCCTGGTGGGTACCTGGCCTGGAGGCCAGACCGCACCGGCACCGCAGGACGCTCGTGCGTTCGCTGCCGAAGTGCCGCCGCCTCCCCCTGCCCAAATCTGCGTCGCATCATCAAAATTGGCACAGGGGGCCAAAAAATAATCAACTGCAGCAGCAGGGAGGGAGCCGAGCCGCTCTTGGTGTTCGGTTTCAGTCGCGCACAGCCCAAGTCTGACTTTAGCTTCCAGTGCAGCGCGAGTGACGTCAGGCTTGCAGCAACCCCCTGATCCCCAGCGACTCTTCCTCCAGAGGGACCAGGCTCTGGGGGGCAGGTACCACCCCAGGCTGCCCCGCACAGAGGTTGGGAGATGCCTGCAGAGGAGCTGGGCGTGTGAACTGGTGCTCCCTGGTTATTAGTCCAGCTATAAGCAGACTCGACCGTCTTCAGCTGCCAAGGTCCTTTTTCATGTTCTCTTGTATATTTTTTTAAAGCTGACAAGATTCAGCTGCAAGAAATTAAGAGAGCCCAGTTTCTCATCACTTCAACATGGTTATTCTGGGTGACTGTGACCGGAGCCTCAAGTGCCTGTGGGCTGGGGAGTGGCCAGGAGGCTGCGGCCTCCACTCTCAGCGCAGCCGGCCAGGGAGGGCACAGGAGTTTAACACAAATACTCATCAACAGACAAAAAAAAAAAGGTGTTTTGTGTGTCCTGAACATACAGAGCTTCAGAAGTCAGCTGCTGCTCTAGGGGAAACAAGGGACAAACCCACCTCAGATACTTGTCTCAATGTTCCAGAACAAGATCAATTCCACTAATTAAGCAAGAATTTGTAATTTTCATTAATTCCTGCCTCAGATGAAGAGATCTCACTGCTCTGAGCTGTTGAACTCAACCTTCCTCCCTCCTTCCTCATCTTGTCCCGTGTCACCTTTGCACAGCCACCGGAAGAGAGCTCGTGCCAACGCTAAGAGTGGAACAGTAAGAGCCAAGCAGATCAGTTTCTTAAAACTTATTTTAATATCCATGTCTCATCTGTTGGGTAGAGCCAAAACAGTCTGGCCTGGTATAAGTTACAAATTCTTCATACACTTTACTTAAATGAACAGTGTGGCAATAGGGTCTGTTATTGGAAGTGAAACCCATATTAACAAGGAATGTGTCACAGCTGGAATTCTACCAGGGTTCTTCACTGCTGTCAGCCCCAGGAAAAGGCCAGCGCTGTCCCCAGGCCCCTGGATGGGTGTCGCACAGCAGGAGTAAATGCATCTGACACAAAACTACTCACACCCACAGAGATAGCACACACTGTATGTCCAAGAAACAACGGGACCGGGACAGAAAAAACCCTTTTAGAATTCTCCCCGATGTGGACAAGAGACCAAATCATCAGTTTCAGCAAACAGGATGAAGCATCAACCCTGACTTTGGCTGACGGAGGCTGAACAGAGATGTCAAAGTGCTGCTTGCTAAACAGTTAACTTCTGGAATTGAGCAGGGGGGATGGAAAGGACTAAGAAATGATGGCTGAAGATTTAAAGATGCAGTATTTCTTTTCTTCGTTTAAAACACTACAGTTTAGAGACCACCTGAATGCAGCTGCAAGTGACTACACCCAATTAAAAGCCCAAGAGTCACTACAAAAATAGTACTAAAAAAAAAAAAAATGCGGCAAAGTTCTCCACTTCTTGGGTCTATGGCTTAATTTCCACAGACTCCTCTATTTTTCAGGTAACTCAAAGCTTGTGATTGGGTTTAAGTGGAACATTTGCAGAGGATGGTTTACAGTAAGGCAGACAAGTGGTCGTGCTCTCCAAGCGATGACGGAGAAGATCGCTTGCCATGAGAACACCAGCTGGGTACCGAGCACCCCGAACAGCCCACGTGCTGCCGGAGCTGCGGGTACAATCCCGGGGGTGCTGCACAGGGTGGCCCACAGCACAAGGGTCTGGGTACCTGTTACAGGAGAATCTGTTTAGTAACCACCCCCGAGTTGCAGGAGGGCACCACGCGGCTCCCTCCTGAGACAAACTTTGCTCCCCAACACTGCATCTTTAAATATTTCTGGCTCTGAACTCCTGCCACATGTTCGAAGCACTTCAACCTGGCTGCCACATGTTCAAGTGCTGAGCTTTTTGGGTGTGTTTTCAGTCTTCCTTCACCGTGGGGGGAAAAGGGGGCAGAGTGGGGCTAAGAGGCGTGCGTTTCACAGCAGGCAGGCTCCAGCTGAAGGTGTGAGACCCCTCGAGGCCGATTACAGGAGACAAAACCAAGAATTAGGGTGTTCGCTCCCTACAAGATTATCTTGCTCCCTCTCATGCGAAAGCAGATGCAGCGATGGCAGCAAGTTAGGAAAGTCAGCAAGTTTTAAGTGTTAAGGAAGAGAGGAAGCTTTGCTGCCAAGTCACCTAACCAAGAGGAGCAGACAAGTCTTCAGCTTTGGGTTTTTGTAACCTGAACAAGATCCGCACAGTGCTGCGTGAGCACAGACCCCACCTGCGACCAGCCGAGCTGCGCTCCCCTTCCTTCCCATCCGCCGCCTGCCTTCCCCCCAGCCAACAGCCATCGCGCTCCCGCGAGCGGAGAGGGCGTCGTGGAGGTGGCAGGGGGCGTTTTCAAAAAGAACAGCACTTCCAATAAATTAAAAAGGTGCAACCGTTGCGAGAGCTGCGAAGCAGCAGCTGAAAGAAAAAAAACCTTGTGGCAGCCTGAGCTGAGCCGCTCCGCGGGCAGGAGATGTGCGCAGGCCTGTTCCCCCGCGGGCTTCACCGCCCTCCTGAGAAGGTGAGTTATTTGTAAGAGGCCACCCCAAGGGAGCAGAAAGCTGCACCAGCCCCAGAACGGGCACTGCCAAGAACCTGCTAATAAGGGTTTCACTGTGAGACCAGAAAACTGTTTTCTTCCAAAAAATTGTTATTTTTTTAAAAAACTGAAATTAATTAGGGGTAAAACACTAACTCTAGTGCCATGAACAGGCAGGATCAACTTTTTTCCCCTCCAAAGGGCAAAGAGTCATATACCATCCCCAGCTGAACCTTGGTGCTTCGAGCTTTTCAGGAGATGTTACCTAAACTTTATTAAAAGAAAAAGAACAATGTTTAAATATCAACACTGGACTAGCCCAGTCTTTTTCCAAAGTCCACATTCTTCATATGAAGCACACACGGCGTCCTGGATTCCCCAAGGCTGCATGTTCAGAAGTTCACAGTACATGGAACCATGTCTTTTTGTATTTTCTTGAGTTTCCCCTCCTTGCTCAGAGCAGCCAACCCTTTTGTGGTCATTTACCGGATAAACCTCAAGCCATCTCCTATCCACGTGGCTTGGCCTAGATGCCGAAGGTTTTCTTGATGAGAGTTGATGTTGTCATGCTCTATGGATGGAAAAAAGCAAGAGAAAAAAAAGCACCTGGTACAGGTTTCTTGAGACCCTTGCGGATTCCTTTATTCCAAAGCTGTTTCTGAAAGTCTTTTTGCCGGTTTCTGGAGCAGTTTTTGGCCTATTACTGTCTCAGTTTGAAGAGCTGTTATTGGATGATCCAGAGGTTGATGCAATTGCAGCTCCAGCTGGGCTGCTTGTGGATACAGATTTGCGGATGTGAGGCAGCAAGTACGGGTCACAGGCCAGCTGCTGGACATCTATCCGATCCTCCTTTCGGTAGGCCAAGCAACGTCTGATAAATGCCTGCGGACACCCCGAAGGCAAAAAAAAAACAAGAGTCAGGAGAGGGACAGAAAGGGGAAGATTTTTTTGACAGCTAACTCTTTGGGAGCGGGGCCAGTCTGACAACCCCAGTGCGGAAACTCCTTCCCCAGTGACCACAGAGCCAGCCCAGCTCCTGCATCAGAAGCTCATCCCTCATTAGGAGAAAGCAGAGAGGCACGCGCTGTGCTCTGTTCCCTCCTCAGACAGGCATTAAACACAGAACTCCTGCTGGTTTTAGGGAAACCGAGAGGACAGAACTGCCAGCGCCGATCACTGACACGCGGCGCGATCAAATCCTGTTAGGTCATAGGCTGGACTCGATGATGTCAGAGGTCTTCTCCAGCCTCAGTAGTTCTGTGTCTGTAAAACTCACTGCAGGATTTACCTTTGCTTCTGGCGTGACTACTGGCTTTGGAGGGAACTGCACCTCGGTAGCTTTCAGAATTGTGTTCTCCTGCAGAATATCTTGTTGTGACTGGTTGTGACCAAAGGGCTGCCAAAAGAACATGGGGAACAGTTGTTAAAGGTTGATGACAGGCCTTAAAACCCAATAGCACTACTGTTTATTATCACTTGACATCAGCATTTTTCTGGGCAAGAAGCCCATGAACATTGTGAAGGTGCTAGAGATTCCACCAGATGAGCGGGACGTGTTGCTCCCACATTTAAACCGAACAAAAGGGACCAAGCTGGAACACGTCTGGGGTGTCTCCAGCTCAGACAGGAGGTATCTCCACCTGCTTCCAGACTTTGCAGGTCAGCTTCAGCATGTGTAAGAAGGCCATCTATCTGAGCTGACATGAGATTCACCCACTTCAATCTTTTCTGGGCTAGTTCCACTGTTCATCTGGCTGACAACACCAAGCAACAGAGAGTGTTTGTCAGCTCGGGCTTTCACAGCACTCGGTTGCTAAGAACTTGTGAAGACAAGAGCTGGTGGAATCCTTTTCTGCTCCAACCCATTTCTTCTGCTGTCATAAACCAAATTATCTCTTCTCAGGACAAATCACCTTTTCCTGATCCAGAGTCTTCCCTTCCAAAAGCCATCCTAAAAACTTTTAGAGTGGATCTCTGCACCTTCATTTTTTATTTGGTTTCTAAACCACTTGCAGCCATCAAGAGGCATCAGGGTCTACAAGGACTTAACACATTGAAAGTTGTCACAAAACAACACCAGACCAAGAACCTAAGGTGTCTGGCCCTGGACGAAACCCTTGTCCTGCCCATAACAGCCTCAGTGGGAACATGCCCAGTGGAAAGACGTGTTTTGCAGGACGTGGCTTCTGAAGAAAGTGCCAAACAGAGCAAAACACAACCTAGTAAATTCTCCCCACTTCATTAGCATGGACTCTGCCTTGGAACTGGTGAAGGAAACGAGGTGGAAGCACCTTCTAAGCCTGGGGAGGAGAAGGAAGCAGAAGCCAGGGCTGTCTCCTAAAAGGTTTGGGCATCACCACTAGGATAGAAGTTAAAGGCCTCCTTACCTTTCTGCCGTAGAGACACTGGTAGAAGATGACTCCCACTGACCAGACATCAACTTTATTTGAAATCTTTGGAGGTTCCTTCCCAACCACAAAACATTCTGGTGGCAAATACCTGATTAGAAGAAAGTGATCACGGGTTATCAGCAGCATCTCCAAATGCTTTCAATCATTTTCTCTAGAACAAAGGAACAAGCCTCGGTGACCAGATATTGGCTTGGGACTCAAAGGACCCAATTTCATTCCTGTGCACCTCTGGGCCAAGATCACCAACACATATCCCCCCTTCTGGGAACAGCAACCCCAAGGGCTCTCCAGACACCCATGGGTCTGAGCTAGTCAGCAGTGTCAGATTCTTTTCACCAGAGCACATAAAATAACCTCCTTTTATCTTCGGAGCTGGTATTTGTTGTTAAAAGGGCTTGGCCAACAATTCCACAATAGAAACACGGAGCCAAAATACATATTTCTAGAAATACAACCCCAGATGCCATGTCCTAGTTAGAGACACAGCCTCGCTCAAGCTACACTGTGGTTCATTTTTAGGAACAGAACAAAACGGTACAATACAGAACATCTTAGCAAATGTTCCTGTACAACTGCTGCCTGCAGTGACAGTCTGTGGCTTGGGTGGTAGCTACGAATCGCGCTCTGTGGTGCTCACCATAGGACATGCTCTCAGCAGTGACAGCACTTGGCACTGAGGATGAAGTATTGCTGAAAACATCTTTCTCACGACGCTCAAAAGCGAAGCTCTGGCTACAGGCAGGACTGAGAGATTTACGTCTTTTGTAAGAGCTAAGTGTGGATTTTCACCTCCTTGTTTCAGTAAGATACTCATTCCATCTCCCTGTGGTACTTGAATTTCCCCAGACAAGGTGTTCTCCTCCTCCTCCTCGCTCAGACAGTGCCACTATGGCCTGTGAAATAGCGGCCAAGCTCCGCTCTAGAGCTCTCTGTCTCAGCAGCATATGCAGTTTTTCACCAGGCCCTTTGGATTAAGACACTGTTTTCAAATGTATAAACACTAACCCACTGAAAAGTAAAAAGCTGCCAGCCTCAGAAGGAGCCACGTGACAACCAGAGCAGTTTCCCAGGTCCCAAACCTCCAGTGTCTCAAGCTGTCACAATGGCAGCACACATGGAGCTGACGTAGACCCAAAGCTGTTTATAAGCTGTCATTGATCTGGAACTTGCAAGTGCCCCGGGCGACGCTTACCAGTAAGTACCAGCCCCCTGTGATGTCAGCTCCATGCCATCAACGGAGTTGTAGCTGTCATCATCCATGATTTTGGAAAGTCCAAAATCTGTGATTTTTATCTCTCCACATGCAGTACCATTGACTAGAAGAATGTTACCTAGACAGAGGAAAGAAACAGCCCCTTAGGATACACATCTAGCAGGAGAAAACAACAACACTGCATTCATTGCATCGAACTCTGGCACTCTGCGCGAGAGGACAAGGCACCTACCCAGTGAGCTGCAGCAGCCTGGGGTAGATGTTTTAGCACTCAATATCCTGAGCTCCAGAGACAACTCAGCTCCCACCAAACGCTAGAACCGATCCTTGAGTGACCCCGTGACCTGACATTACTCAAAGCCTCCAGATTCTGAGTCCTTTTAGCCAAATGAGCTTGATGTCCATGCTGTTTTGATCCCACCCAAAGGTCCCGTTGGAAGGGGCAGGTCAAAAAGGATTAAGGAGAGTAGTACACATACACAGTCATGACTCATTCTGCCCAGAAGTCCTGACTTGCCCTGGCCTCTCAACAAACCAGAAACTCTCTCCTTCCTGGCAGTGCTCCCTGGTGGCTTTCTAAGCTCAAAAAGGGCAATTATTGCTTAGGCAAGAGTCTTTTACAAATCCAACACGGATCAAGAACTCCGATAGCACCGTTTTTCTCAAAGCCTACAATAAAGCAGCAGAATCGTGCATGATGGTAGTGGATGAATCACAGCTTTAGACAACTGTAGGCAGAGCTCTGCAGCATGCTCAGACAACAGGAGGCAGCTGGGGGAAGAAACAGGGTCACTGGAACTAGTGCAACAGCACCACCTCCCGTACAGATTCCTCCCGCTGATGCAATAAACCACATCACATACCAGTTACACAATGCTGATGAAGTGCCACCAGTACAGGGAGAGGAGCCAGGGATAACAGAGATGGCTGAATTTTTACTGGACTAGGAAAAAACCAAAAGCTCCAACACACATCACCCCAAAAGAGAGCACTTGCATGTCTCCCCTCGTGACTCTGACAATGGTAAAGGGAAATAAATCTGCACCAGCATTTGGAGGGGACCTTCTACAGAGCAGATGTCTCTGAGTTCCAAGGCAGACCTGAGCAGCTTTGGGAGCTGCCACACACTATGAAAAACCGAACGCTTCCCAGTTAGCTCTTGCCATCAAATTTTCAGGCAGACGATTACAGAAAAAGTGAGCCAGAAGAATGGGAACATGAAACACACTAGTAATTATGGGAACCTTTATGAAGCAATAACAGAAGCTCTGCACAGCAGAATACAAGCAGGACATTAAGAAACCAAAACACAGACACTTGGTGGTTCAAGGGCTCATTCAAGGAGACTTTTTCTGGAATGTTACTTCCTGCTTTTATGTTGCAATTCTGGGAGACAATACTCTTCTCACAGCATGTCCCATGCATTTTAGGGTTTTTTTTTTTTTCTTGTTGCAAGTCAGTTTTCCCAGACAGCCCCATCTCCTTTTTGCTGTCTGACCAAAATAAACCTCCCCATGTTATTTAGAACCCATTACCTTTAGTGAGCATCCTTAAGCACGTCAGCACAGCATACCTGGTTTAAGGTCATAGTGGATGATGGGAGGTTTGATTTCGTTTAAGTATTTTAAAGCATTCACAATCTGCATGATAATGGATCGTGCCTCTTTCTCTGACATTAACTTGTGCTGTTTCAGGTAGAAGTCCAGATCATTTCCCTCACAGTATTCTAACACTGTACAAAACCTGGAAGCAAAACATCAGTTGTTGTAATTAAGGTACCTGATAGAAACCAGAACACTTTGTTACTGGCTTTGTTATTGTCTGTAAGATTCACTTATTTGGTCAATATATTAAATTCAGAGTCTATTAATCCCTTTCTAAAAATAAGCAATGAGGAGCACAGTCCTTGATGCTCAATAGTGCAAAGGTCAGAGATACGAGAAGGATTTAAGGGAAAACTTCTTTATTTTCAGGCTGCCCAGAGAGGTTGTGGAGTCTCCTTCTCTAGAGAGATTCCCAACCCGCCTGGACACTGTGACCCTGGGCCCCCTGCTCTGGGTGACCCTGCTGGATGGAGCAGGGGGGTGGCCCCAGGTGATCCCCAGAGGTCCCTTCCAACCCCCACCATGCTGGGATTCTGTGCTTTACTAGTAAAGCACCACATCTGACATAACAGACGTCGCTGGTTTGTGAGCTAGCACCTCTAAAAAACCAAGGTACGGTGAAACTGCCTCTGCAGTACAGCCTCTAACATTGGTGGGGACATTCTTTGGATTTTCCTGGGAAGTTTTAAAAGACCAAATACTTTGTCTATAGTGAAACCAAATCAAAGACACAGCAACATAACTTACGAGTCAGTATCCAGCGAAAAGTAGTCGTATAGCTTAACTATTCGAGGATGATCCAGTTCTTTGTGAATTCTGTACTCTCTACACGCATGTCTGAAAATGGGAAAGACTGAGCATTAGTCACACAAGTGACTTAACTCTAAGTTCTGTAGATAGTGAGCAGTCCAGCTCCAATCAAACCCATGCACATTAGGCAGACAGCTTAAGGAAAGGCAAGCAAGCGAGGAACTGTGCAGAACAGCTTGAGAACCACAGAAGCTGAGTGCATCTCAAACACTGGCAATACTACAGAATAACTCATCTTGATTAATGGTACTGCTTGCCAAGATAGAATAACCTCACCATAAATTGTTGAGGGATCCAAGGTAGCAAAAATCAGCAAGTTCGAGAAAAAATTCCATGATGTTCAACAGCCCAATTTCCATGCTGCAAATGCAGTTTAGTTTGTCCCAGTGACTTGCTGGGGAATTAAGATCACCATTTTACCTTTGCAGCTCTGTCAAAAAGGCTTGGCTGCCATTCTGGAGTGCTTATCTAGTCCATGGCATTAGGGAACAAGTGTTACCAACACCAAAAGGCTTCCTGTACCTCCCTTTCAGGCCATGACATCCCTGTGGTCCTAATCATCTCAGGCTTGATGAGGCTCTGAGCAACCTGATCTGAGGATGCCCCTGCTCACTGCAGGAGTGTTGGACTACATGACCCTTGGAGGTCTCTTCCAACCCAGGGCATTCTATGATATGGCCTGGGAAAGAACTAAGTATTCTAGGAAATAAAGGGAAGACTTCTGGGGAGCACAGGCAGGTGAGGACCTGGACGATGGGTATGAACAACTGTTTCCCCCAAGGGCAGAGCTTAGACATTTCAAAGGGGAGAAGCCACTTTAACACTTTCTTCTGAAGATGAGCCAGTGTGTGCCCAGGTGGCCAAGAAGGCCACCAGCATCCTGGCTGTGTCAGCACTAGTGTGGACAGTAGGACTAAGGGAGGGACTGTCCCCCTGGACTGTGTGGCATGAGGCTGCCCCTGGAATCCTGGGGTCAGGTTTGGGCCCCTCACTCCCAGCAGGACCTTGAGGGGCTGGAGCGTGGCCAGAGAAGGGCAA
>JANHGN010026978.1:17207-38810 GCA_024605025.1 Megaceryle maxima
CTGCCCAGGGCAGTGGTGGAGTCCCCATGATCCCTGGAGGGGTTTCCAAGCCCCCTGTGGAGCTGTGGTGCTGAGGGACCTGGGTCAGTGGTGCCCTGGCAGTGCTGGGTTAATGGTTGGACCTGATGCTCTGAAAGGTCCCTTCCAGCCAGAACAATTGTACGATCCACAGAGCGCTACCGCTGCTGCAGTGCTTACACAAAGCTCTGCACACCTTTAAACATTGCAACAGTTACAGTCAGCTTAGAAAGTAGCTGACAGGGACAGAAAGTGGCTTTTCAAATGTGGCAAAACACAGGGAAAAGAAAAAATAGCAGCCTGTTCACAGGCACTGGATAACCAAATACAGGAGAGTCTGGAAACATGGCTGGCTGCTTCCCAGCCTTGCTTACTTGTGATAGTTTTCTTTCTTCTCATCTCTCCAGTTTTTATTTAACTGGTGTATTTTCACAGCTACGTATCTCTGTTCTGTTAAATCAAATGCCTGCAGAGAGAAGAGTTGAAAATCAGTAGGAATCACAACTTCCAAGTTAATACTGCAAAAGCAGACAAGCTCCAACAGACCAATATCCCCACCCAGGAAATAAGCATTACGACATACTGAGCAAAGAGCAAACCCACATTTTGATGTAATTAGTTTCACTAATGAAACCAAGCAACTCTGAAAACAATTGAATATTCTGCACTTTGATCTGACCTTCCTCATGGGCTCTAACTAATGCCATATTTACTCTGACATTTTACCACCAGAGCTACAATGGGACCAGAAAGGCCAAATTAACAAAATATAGACAGTTAATCCCACTGGGAAAGACCCTGCCATTATTCCCCCAAGCCACCTAACTCATTCATTACACTTCATTAAAAAAAAAAAAAAAAACCAACCCAAAACATACAGAGGGTTTTCAACAGACATTTTCACGTTGGTAGCTCAGCTCTCCATCTTGGAGAATCATGTTCCAGCTTATTTAGGAGCTGGAGAATTCAACAGCAGGGCTGACTAAATCTTGTGCTGCATTTTCCTCTCCAGTTTCTTGCTTTTTAGGCAGGCTTTAAAGAACAGATCACTGTGATTGTGCTCTTGGAGAAACACAGAAATCTTTCACTCTGTCCAACAACAGCACCAGCTAATAGTTTATAGGATGGGGTAAAATCACGTGGTAAGCTGACAAGGATGAACGGTGTCCATCTCAAAAGTTGTATACTTAATTCCTAATGCTTAATAGATTGGCCAAGACCTTGGAGAAGAAGGGCTAAGCATTCCTCTGCTTTAATAACACAGCTACAACTCTTAAGTGCAGCCAGGTATGAAGCATTCATACCCTCTTGCTTTCATCTGTGGAGCCAAGGCTTTCTACTTAGTCAGCAAAGCCTCCAAAGAGCAATTCTTCAGAGCACTTCCATGCAGAGCACACTTTTTTCACTACCTGAGTCGTCCGCCCCCCCCAGTTTAGATATCTATTGTTGTACTGCATCAAAATAATAAATCCCCGTGAAGCTTCTGCTATTTGCATTGGCATTGTTCATTTCATTGCAGCCAAATTCAACATGAATTAAGAACTACTGGGTACGGATGGGGGAATATTTAGAACAGGGAAGAATTTAGGCATAATAGTTAAAACGTTGAGTGCCAAAGTATTGCAGGTCTCAGCTGTGCAAGAGTGCTGACACACAAGTCATCCTCAGTTCCAAGCAAGTCCCAAGACTACACACACACCCAGTCTGCTACTTCAGAGCGTAAAATGAAGAACACCAGAAAAAAAGCCTTCTACCCACAGGAAATGAAGGCTTTGCTCTTATTATTGAAGCTATTTTCTCTTATTTACAGTGATTTATTCAGACTTGCTTTGCCATACTCAATAAAACTTGGCTACTTAAGGTATTTGCGTGCAGCACTCGAGGAGACAAGTGGTTTGCTTCTTTGTCCCGACGAAGCTCGCGGACGTGGTGCAATATTTTCTTGAAATGCACATTTGCAGGAAATCTGACCTCTGAGGACAAGGGCAGAACCTAAAAATCTCAAGCCTGCTGTCTAATGCAAGCCAGATGCAACGTGTACTTTGTCCTCCCTTCGTCCCTCCACAAGTGCACACCCCGCTGAGAAAACAAGTGTAAAAATCCCGCTTGCTGCAAGATTCCACCGCAGATTCAGATTACACCACAGTCTGACACTTCAGATTTACCTTATATACTTCACTGAAGCCGCCTCTACCCAGAAGGTGTAGCAACAAATATCTATCGTTTAGCGTTGGATGGTCTTTAAATCTGGTGAGAAAGACAGTTTAAGAACACTGACAAAGAATACAATCTACTGCCCCACACACTGCAGCGACTACAGGCTTAAACATTTCTACATTAAGGTAGAAAATAGATTCAAACTGTGTTGATGACTGGCAGATTTGATACTATTTGATCACTTTGCACTGATGAAAGACTATGTAATAATACCTTGATGCACTTGGAAGCCTTAATCTTACATGAACTTCAAATTATATCACTGTGCCATGCCTGAAGCGAATTGTAACACCAATTTAATACGGGGGGGAAAAAAGGGAACAAATAAAAAAATCGTTATACATTCTTGTCCCCGAATCCCATGTGCTTACTGTGAATTATCTTCATTGTGTATCCTTTTCAATTCCCTGATATGTAGATTTCTAACCCTCTCTAGCCGTTCCAACTCTGCCTGGATCTCCGCTTCCTCCTGCGCAAGGAAAACACGACAGCGGGTAAGACAACGCGGTCAGCGTTTCTGCCTCTACAGACACACAGATGTAATTCCACTTGTGAAGAAGTTATTGGTAAGTAACTTATTTGGGAAAGCAAAGGGATGGTCACAGCCAAGTAAGAGTCACATGGAAGGTGACAGGAATGAAAACTGACCAGGCAGTTTTGTTTACACCCACACACAGACAGGAGCAGACATTTTACACCTTCTTGGTTTTAGCATTTTTTGGTAATTAAGAAGCACTGGTGCTCTGGTGCTGCCCCAGTGCTGCTCCTTCCCCGAGGAAGTGCTATGCAGATGTTTTTGTAGGAACTCGGCCTCTGCTGGGACAGGAGGAAGAGTACAGTCCTCAGAAGTAAGGACCAGGGATGTCAGGATTGCCACACGGGAATGGGGCAGCATCCGGAGAGGATGGAGAATGTGAAAGGACAACACTGGGTCCTGTTAGGGGTAAGCAGTAGAAGAGGTCAGAGCATAACTGAGTGCCATGTGGAAGTTACACTGTCTGTAACAGAGTTGGAAGCTCTAGTGCCCTCCAACACGACACCAGAGTTCACATCACTGCGGTCAGGGCCGCAAACCTCAACTAAAACGTGCGCCTTGAGCAGTATTATTTGTATATATGACTCAAGGGACACAGTTACCCATTTGTCTTGTGACTGTTCCTTCCCTTCTCAACTTGTTCTATTTTTAGGCATAAAGAATGAGCCAGTTTCCAAAAGTGGAGAAGGATAAGCACAGTTTCAGACAATGCCACGATCCCAGAACATGACTTCATTTTCCATTAAGGTCCATTTCCAAATGGATTCCTCCAGGCCAGGGTGGCATGTTACATGTCAGCAGAGATGGACCTGCCACAGATCCGCTCTAGCAACGCGGAAGCCTCAGCCCATGCGTGCCTCCAGCATTCTCCTGCTCCTATCACTTATCTTTGCTCACAGGTCAACAAACCACCACGGGCAGAGTGCCAGCAGATTCCATGTGTGCATTAACTTTCCCTGGCCACTGAAAATAACCAGGGGACGGACGGTGGCATTAACGAGGCCTCGCATTCAACTTGCGTGTCGAGGGTACAGGAAAAAACCCTAAGCGTAGAGCTCAGGCACCACCTGAGGAAAGAAGGAAGACTCCAGCAATGCATTTGCAGGCTTCCTCTCCATTCCATATGGGAAAGAAAACTCCTTGGCCTTAGCAGAGATCACAGCTAACCAGGAAATGGCAGAAGACTTCCCCCAGCCCAGTACTTCATCTGTTGAAGTGTCCCAGAAAACCTATTTGTAGGTTATTACAATCACTTAAATGTAACCACCAGCTTATCTAAATTACCTTCACTTGCAGGTACAGTTTCTGCTGAAGCCAATGTATTTGAAAACAAAAGGTGTTTTACACCCAAACAGGACTAATTTTCAAAAGCCCAAGCGATTTTATTGGACTGTTACTGATAATGTTGGCAGCTCAATGTTGCAAAGAAACAGGAAAAGTCAATGACGGTTGCAGCTTTTGTCCTGCTCTTATCATTTGCTTCCCTTGGTCCATTTCTTCCTGTTTCCCCAGTATCAGACCCGTCCAAAGCCCAGCACTGGGCTGTTCATAATGACAAAATAAGATGCCCCAAACCAGTGGAACTCCCTGCATGAAATCATAATTGTAAGGACATAGAAATCTATTTACCGAAGCAAAGAAGATCTTTCCTGAATACCCCTGCCTTGGAAAAACTTCTTACATGCTCCTACCCATCCTTTTCAAGCAATAAAAGCCTCTCAATTCTCAAATAGTAGTGACCTCTACAGAGAGACGTTCCTGTTTGCAAAATCCTGAATCAAAACCCTACCCAAAAGCCTTTTCTGCAGTTAGCCCTTACCTTTTTAAGGTGACCTAATCGGAGTTTGAAGATTTCTTCCTGTTCGTGGTATTCTGCTAACGTTAACCTGCACAGAAGGGACAGATCCAACACATTAGGTTTCAACAGATGTGATGCAGTGAACACACAAAACACACATCGCCAGGAGAAGTGACAACTGTGCAGAGCAGGGCCACAGCCAGCAGGAAATTTTTTAGGTTAACTCTGCAATTTATTTAAATCATCAATCTAAAGGATATCAAAAGCTTAAACCTTCATCAAGAACATATTAATTTCAAATCTAAGTCCTTAATAATACTTATTCAGGCTAGTGATTGCCTTTTAACAAAGAAAATTAAATCATAAACTAAATATGGAAGATTGAAGCACAACCATTCCACATCTTATTTTGCCATTTAAAGTTTGCTTTACTGACTCGTTCTCAAGTTTTCCTTTGTAATAGAAGCCAGATAATTCAGCCCAGATATTTGCTTCAGGACTAGCAGTACACCTGGCCACAGAGCCACTGAACACAGAGCAATGACCTGGGATTCAGGACTTTTTCCCTCTACAGGTTCTGTAAAGTAGTTTCTGGGGAAACCTTGGGAAATTTACTTCACCTCACCACGTCTTTGACCTCGTGTCAAAGAAAGCTGGTGAGGGACTTTTTAGGATGCTGGGTAGGGGTAGGACTGGAGGGAATGGATTAAAACTAGAGATGGGTCGATTTAAATTGGACATTAGGAAGAAGTTCTTCACCAGGAGGGTGGGGAGAGCCTGGCACAGGTTGCCCAGAGAGGTGGTGGAAGCCCCATCCCTGGGAGTTTTTAAGGCCAAGCTGGATGGGGCTCTGAGCAACCTCCTCTAGTGGGAGGTGTCCCTGCCCATGGCAGGGGGTTGGGACTGGATGGTCTTTAAGGCCCCTTCCAACCCTGATGACTCTGTGATTTCATGATTCTATGTCTAGTTAGAAGAAGCAATAGGATAGGGGGAATAATCCCCTTTTTTTGATGGTAAATGATGTGCCAAGTTCCCATCCTAGGTGGCTGGGGAAAAAAAAAAAACACATGAAAACAAAATGGTTTCATAATGTTTGTGATATCTTATGTGCCACGTAGGACAGAGGCAAAGCACAGCCTGATGCTAAAATAACAACAGTTGCCATCACTTGGGTAACATAATGATATGCTGAGATGTTTAAGGTGAGAAAAACGAATCTCTCTATGAATTTTCTCACTACTACCAACTGGGAGTTGGGTAAAAGCATCACACACGTGAACATAAAGCTATGAAGCTCCTATCAACTGCATCTGTTTACTCTGCAAACAAGATAGGCAGGTGATAGCATATAAATATCTTTTTTGAACCTCAATTGAATTCAAAGCGGATCCCAGGAGGATTCCTGCTGCAGCAGTTATGCTCTGCACAGTACTCAGTACAAAAGTTAGTGTATGAAGTCTCCACAGCATCCATACCACGACTGGTTTCAAGAGGGGACAGAGTCCCACGTCTGTGCGGGGCTGTGGGACCTTGGCTCCTGGTACAGTACGTTGAGAGAAGGGAGCATTCAGCTGATTCAGTGCTCATCTAAAAATGTCCCAGCTCCTCTCTGCTGTTGACAACTCAAAGGGTCCATGTAGTTGAAATAAGTGCTGAAGCAGTTGTGAGCTGATACATTTAATGGAAAACTCACAAGCCAAGATCTCTTTGAAAGGATCTGGACATAAGGAACTGCTTATTACAAATTAAAGGGACACACAAAACATCAGAAATGTTTACATGTTGTCTCATTTCATATAAAAGCACATCAATTCACTCTCCCCCCTCCCTGTCTCCTCCTGACAGTCTGAATTTTAATCAGATTCAGCTAATCTATAAAAGACCATCCCAAAAGTTTAGGTCTTTGGTTGCTGTTGCTGTATAAGGAATAAAGAGACAATTGAATAAACCAGCAACAAGCTTTCCACAGATTCTTGTGCACAAATGAAATGCAAGGCTAAACACCAACAGTCTGCTCGTTAAGCAAGAGATGTAATGAGTACCACCAGGCTAACACTGCCCAAAATAGCTGCCAGTTCTAGCAGCAAGGATTACAAAAATCAAGGGGGCTCTAAGACAAACAGTGCCCTGTTTCACAGAAACATGTTTGAAAGACACTACTTCTAGTGCTGCTGAAGACTCTCAGGTTGCTCAAAGCTGCCCTAACAAACCTCACAAAGCCACAGCAGATTAATCTTCCCGAATCAAAAACCTTTAGGTCTTTAGGCTTTAGGTCTTTAGGCTAGAAACTAGTTTCAGGAGAGCACATCATAGGACCTTCCTCTTCTTTTTAAGGCACAGCAAGAACCATGAGCCAAAGAGGAACCAAAATTCCAATGAAGGAATTGGGCTGTCCGCTTCTCATTCAACTTTCAGAAACATTTCTATTTGGCTTGCCTGAAAGACAGACTGTAAAAACTCCACAAGAAAAAAAAAGAAACTCCAAAAATCAGGAAAATTTGTAGCCGATACACATCAGTCCAACAAATGCATTTACAGGATAACTAATGTTTAAGGAAGCAGTCAGTCGGCACAGTTGCAAACCCAGCCTTTTCATAAGCTAAAACATTCCACACAAACCACATCCACACGCTGGCGAGCAGTTTTTCATCAAGAACACCACCAGTTTCCAACTCTCAAAATCTTACAAAAAACCCAATGTTCTAAATTTCTTGAGACCCTCTCTAAGAGCACCAGGACTCTTAGAGCATCAGTAACTTCAAAAGAGGTAGGAAAAAAAAAAAAACCCTGATCTTTTGTCAGAAGAAAAGACTAGGGCTGCAACTACCTCTCCACTTCCCTGACTTGAGGATTGGTGAAGGACTGCTTTGGAAATAAAGGTCAATGCTTAATGCACTGTCCTTATAGAGACCATCTTTTTTTCTTTAGTATAGCAGAAAAAAAAGCCTCACCAGAAACTACATGGAAATAAAGGTTTCTAAATGTGTGCAATTCTTTTTTTTTTTCCTTGAAAAGAAGCACGTGGTGATACTGAAATCCATTCTGAAGTTGCAACACTGAAGACAGAGGCTGCTTTTCAAACGTGATGCAAGAGAAATAGTGAAAAAGTTATTGCATTGAAAAAAAAAGAGAAAAAAAAAAGAACTAAACAAAATCCAAACACTGAAGCTCATACAAAGTCTGGACTCAGCAACGATCCTTGTTTTACTCCAATGAAAACTATTTAGAACTGCAGCCAGATGTTGCTGAATGCCAGGCTAATTCCACAATACTCATTTGTGCATGGAGTGAAGCCTGAAGGCAAGGGCAAGGTTCCATTCCCCAGGAGATACCGAGTGCTCTAATCAAAGCCTGCAGCTTCACAACGCACCAAGGCAGCCACGTAACCTACGTTTCATTTTCTGCTCCGTTGGTCTTGTTCTTGCGCTGCTTCTGCTCATTGCTTGCTGGAGGGGTCTGTCCCATTGCAGGTGGCTTTCGTTTTGCTAACATTTTTCTTTGTCTTTCTATTTCTTCCCGCTGGGAATTTATCCTTTCCTGTTGCCTGGAAAGAAGAGAGTAGAAAAATACATGAAGCTGATAACTAATGGAATGTACTCGGTTGTCTTCAGCATCTGTTCTTCACAGATTGGACCAATGAATTTCAGATCGGTTGTACTTGTAAAATTGCTAACAAAATAGTTTTGTAAAGAAAAGGGGGCTGTGCCAAACATTATGACTCAGATTTTTTTTTTTTTTTTTTTAAGGTATTTTTACATAAGAGAGGATTCTTTTCCTAGCCCACAGAAAGCCTTCAGTAAGTGAAAGGTTTTATTCATGCAGAGGATATCCAAAGCCAGGGAGCTGCTAACCTCACGGAAAACCCAGGGATCCATGGTAAGTCACTAACTTTCCACACACTTTTTCCTAGAAGGCTCTGTTCTAAATCTCAGACCTTCCTGTTAAAACTATGCCTGAAGTCTGGCACTGTCTGAGAAAGTATCCTTATATTTCAGGGGTACACTTTAAAACTATCCTTAGTTCTCTGAAATATAACAAACACCATTCCCCATTTCACTAAGAAAATAGTCTCTCCTCCAAGATAAAAATACTATCTTAAAACATTTTACACTGATAAAAGCACTCTTGAAATTTCAAGTCTAAATGACTTGAGCATTTAGATATTTAGCTCACTTTTAAACAGAGATTGAGACTGCAGGTAAATATTCCAGTGGTATTTCTTCCACAGCTTACAGCACAAACTAAGAAAGAATGATATGGTCCTTAATCTGCACCTACAAGAGCTGCACCTCCCTGTCAGACTACGGAGAAATGATGTGAATTTAAAGGACCATATATAGCTGTCTCAAATGCAATTAATTTGCCAGGTCCTACTTAAAGGTCTAGGCCAGGTGGGAATTTACTGGATATTTCCATTAACATCCTGCATAAAAGGGTCTCTGATCTTCACTTCCAGGTTTCTGCAGCCCCTTTGATCACTGTTACCAGGAGGCAAAAAAAGAAGTTAAATAGTATGGATTCTCTCTTTTAAGCTTCTCTACTAAAAAAAGCAATTAGCCTTCCTTGGCTAAATCAAATTTGCAAATCAAATTGATTGACTCATGAAACACATGAGAATTTGGTCCACCCCTCCACCCTGAGCACCTTACAGCCAGGTAGGTGCACGGAGAACACCCAACAGGCAGCCTACTGCTTTCCAACCCAGAGGTCAACTCAAACAACTTGATTCCAGGGCAGGTCTCTGGAGGTTTAAGCAGAAACGTATTTCTCCCTTCAAGGTGAAAACGTTTCCCATTGTCAGGAGCTGAGTTCCTATCCCATCCTTTCATGCACCAGTCAGATCACTCTCACATTTTGACATGCACATCACGCACAACTGCTTCGTTTTTGTGCCTCTGAAGTTAAAGAGAACTCTGTCCTCACTTGATGAGGTTCTGGAAGGCATAGCCATCTGTCCACTGCTCGGTGAAAGACGCCCCGTGCCGCACCGTAGTGAAGTGACCTAGCCTCAGTCGGTCCTGCATGCTTTTGTCTCTGCATGCCATCTTCTCCTGTTTTGACTGAAAACAAAATAAAACACATGTAAAAATATAAGCCAGAGATTAGCAGCTAAGAGCTGGGCTGTGTTGTAAATCACTCCCAATTCTCACCGCTTCCCATTGTTTCAGTATGGCTTATCCCAAGCCCAGTGGATTATTACTGGGGTTTCACAGCACATTTGTTTGCCTCCTTTCAGACATTTCAGCCTCACCTTTCCTTCTCCATTACTGCTTGGGCAGTTCACCCATCCTATCATCAGGTGAAACTAGCTTAGCAGTAGGATTAAAAGTATCCCCCTTTGTATCCATAGCTTAGCTAGACTCCAGACGCGGCTCTGATCAGTCCCTTATTCACTCAGGAGATGAAGGAAGAAAATGCATCTTGAATCTCTCTTAAGACTGAGAGAGAGTGGTCAGCCAGCTTAGTCCTAGACTCGCACCACCCCCAGAAGTGACACAATCTCAGTTAAGTCGCCAACATGCCAAAAAAAAAAAAAAAAAAAAAGGTGGTGGTGTCTGTCACCGAGTGTTTCTTCTAAGTGAGAGGAGGTTCTCCAAGGATTGAGATGAGAGCAGCAAAGTTTCAGTCAGTTCGGATAAAAGGTGAACCAATAAAGCTCATCCCTGGAGCTCTACACCACCCACCCATCTACCCAACACCTAGCCCAGAGTTAAACCCTCCCAGAAAGGGGAGTCCCATTCAGCCAAGAACAATCAGCTCCGTGACAAAATCAACTCAAACAGACCGCATGTACTTGGCCAGCACCCTGGTAGTTTTGCCTATCCAGTGCCCACAAACAATAGATGTAATTAGCCAACAGGTGAAAGAGCAATCAAAGCCCCCCATTGTTCAACCATCAGGAAATCTGGAAATCTTTCAACACTGAAGCAGGCTGGACACTGGTAAACAGCAGCCTGGCACTTTCCCCAATGTCTTTAACATGTTGTTTTGAGTGTTGTACAAAGCAATGATCTCCAGCTTTGCCGTTTGAAAGAAGGAAAGGTTTAAATCACTTGCTCATGTCATGGAGTATATCTGGCAGTTTCACTGAACAACAGGTAACTGTTCCTGTATTGCCAGAGCTGGGCAATGTTGCTTTTCCAGTGTATGAGTTTCCGACCCAAGTAACACCTGCTGCATTTAGAGGTCAGACTATTTCACTTCAGCAAGAGAGAGCACTCTGAGACTGAAAAGTAACCAAAGCAAAACGTTCTGAACCATTTCAGTTTTAGGATTACGTTCCTATTTGCAGACAAATAATCCAAGACAGAATTTCAGTTGTCTTTCATCACTCAAGCAATAGGAGCAGGTTTTCACTGCTCTAAAGAAGATAGAGAAGTTGTCAAGGATGTGAATTGTGACTGCAGAGATGTGGAAAGTCCCCTGCTCACCTTTTCTATAAGAAGCTTCTTGCTCATCGTTACACATCTATTCAACCGCTCCTTGTACTTCTCCAGCATCTTCTGCTGCTCGTCTATCTGCCGTCTCAAATCGCAGTTGGCCTACGAGTGACCAGACAAGAAAAGTCTTTGACTTTAAACCAAAGAGCCAAACTAAGCATCACCTAGGAAGAAGTTTCTCCAGCTAGCTCTAGGCATCAGATTAAAGCAAGCAAACCAGCAGGATAAAAGACTAGGTTCCTCACAGCAACACATTCAAGCGAAGCGCTTCAATTTTTAACCCATTCAAATCTTCAACACCCCCCTAGAACAGGGAAGTGTTTTTCTCCTGGTTTACATATAAGGAACTAAGGTACAAAGACTAAAGACAAGTATAAGGAATTTATTTATTTATTAAACATTTCAGACTTTGCCACAGTCTCAAAATAGTTTAGTCATCCCTGGACTATCCTCCTCTAGCCACAATACTGGCAGAGGAAAAGGATGGGGAACTCCCTTTGCACTTTCCATTAAATTCTTGTCCAAGTTGCTACCCATCAGCCTCACTGTATAGGCTGCTCTAGGCAACAGCTGCTGTTTTTAACACCACCACAGTGTACAGCAGGATTTGATGTGCAATCATTTTCACCGATAAAGAGTTACATTTAACCATTCCCCTTCCAACCAATAGTCTGACTTCTGATTAAACAGTGGATGGTGGGGAAAAAAATAAAATAATAAAGAGAAATCTATTTCCTGTTTTCTGGTTTGTTTTCTACAAACTCACATGTGCCTCTGTGTGTGTCTCTAGGAACTCATCTTAGCTCTTTTGGGTGCTGAGAGCAGA
The DNA here is from genome assembly GCA_024605025.1 of Megaceryle maxima. Taxonomy (NCBI): domain Eukaryota; kingdom Metazoa; phylum Chordata; class Aves; order Coraciiformes; family Cerylidae; genus Megaceryle; species Megaceryle maxima. Next base: position 29,042 of record JANHGN010026978.1, read on the forward strand.
CACACTCAAACACAGGGAGCCTTCCCTCTTCTCCTGTTAACATGTTAAAGTCTTTTCTGCAGAGCAGCTGGCACATGCACTCTAGGTGTCTTTAAATAGCAGCTTTTTAGAAGAGTTGTCCCACTTTAAATACTTACTCTTAATAAGTCATCTATCCTCCCCTCCTTCTTCTCCAAGTCAGAGTTCTTACTGTTTTCTAGTGCAGATATTTTTTCCATTGTGAGGTCAGACTGTAGGGAAAAATCACCATAAACCACATTTAAGAAAAACAGATGATATTTCAGATAGTCAGCACATAACCAAACAGAGTAACCCCCTCTGATCTGGACAGCTAGGGCTAAGAAGAAGGAACTGATCCCCTGCATCCTATCAGCTGGGGGAAGAAATTTCTCCTCCTTCATTTCCTTATTGCATGGTGGGCTCCTCCAGCACAGGGGGTCAGGCAGCTAGCACAAAGCTGCTCTGGAGAACACAAACTGGTCAAACATAAAGGGCTACAACATCCTCTCTGTCCTGAAAATTTAGTTTTTATAGTTGAGTTCTGCCCAGTCCTTGGTGGTCTCTGACATTTGCTGTCCTTTCCTGCAGTGCAATGAAGCTTGGATGGGAAAAAGACTTAAAAAACCAAAACAAAACCAAAAAACCACAGCATCAAACCCCAAGCCTCAGCTGGAGTATCAAATTTGAGATCTCTCATGGGCACGGACAACCACCTGCTAGACAAAAGACAGTATCTGGGGGTTCTAAGGTGGTCTTGGCAGAAAAGACAGTTCTTCATTTTAAAATACTGTTAACAGATTGACAGCAGGAATCTTAGGCACAAGCCTTTGTTTCTGACAAACTGATGTATTAGTGCCCACTAGGGACAGGAGCTTTGTAGTTCTTGAGTGAAATCTACTTGGAAAGTTTTATGGGGTGCAGCACATCTCAAATACCTTCCTCAATGAAGTGAGAATTATACACAGAAACAGAAGACAAAAGACAGACTATATTCTCTAGCAGCAGGAATACTTCAAACTCAGTGCCGTCAGTAATGGGTGGGGAAGGAAAGGGGAAGAAGTCAGTATGTCTGTGAACACAGCATCTAAACAGCCAAGTCAACACGAGGGAATCCCTCTCCAGGACACACACAGTTTTCACATTGATGGCTAACAAGCAACTATCCTGGATCTGAAAAGAGTCAGCAGAGACTTACCTGTGGAGCTGTTATATACAACTGTTCTCCAAATTTCAGGCTTGCCTGGAAGCTAACACCGTGAAGCAAGACACCAACTTGGCTGACTGTTGCTTCTCTACATATGCCCAGTGTGGGAAAGCTCAAAAAGGACACCTGCCAGCAACGCACATCAAGTGAGATGAGCTTAATGCCCAAAAGACAGAGGAGGCCTAGGCAGGTCCCCTCACTTCTGCCTTAACTTGGTGTATGCCTTCACCTTCTTGTGACAAAAGGCAACACAAAGGCTGCGTGGTGAAAACTGAGGCTGCATCCTCTCAGCCAAGCTGCAGAAAGTTTTCTTTAGTCCGTGGCTGTTAGGTCATTTTGCTAATCACACAGACAGGTTTGCACCGTGTTGGATGAACTCAGGGTTCAGGATGCATGTAAGAAGCTCTTACACGTGACTTCATCACAACTCACTTCTCCTCGGAGCGCTTGGAGGGCCCCAGCACTGGCTAAAAACGTTGAGGAAATCACACACTGACTTGCTTTTGGCATTGCCAGAAGCGATTCAAACTGGAAATTACTGAAGATTTTTATTGGGTTTTTTTAAGCCTATCAACTCTGAACAGGTTTGGAACGGAAAAACGAGAATATAGACGTGTCCTTGCCACACAGACAAGCATCTTCCTGGATTCTGCCTCAAGCATATGCCATGTCTAGAGCTCAGGAAGTACCACGAAGCTGAGCATTGGCAGAGAGCATGCTCAGATAATGTGCTACCCTTTCCAAGAAAGATGGACCCTGTGGGCACATTAAGCACAGGAGAGAATTCTTGCACACGCCAGGATGGACCACTATTTTAAGCACTGATGTCAGGACAGCAAAGATTGAAGTCAGGAAATTATCTCTGTCAGATTCTCAAGTTATGGCATCATTCTTGCACAAGAATTCTCCATGCACTAGTGAGAAGCAGAGATCTTCACAGACCAGCATTTTAACAACACAGACAACAGATGTGACCCTGAAGACACAACAGAGCTCAGAGGGCTAAGCTAGGAAGTATCCCCAGAGGTAGAATCGCTGTTCTTCAGGCACAAAGAACTTGTACCACCTGCTGGGGAAACGGAGAACGAACTTCCCCCAGCAGTAAAATTGTCTCTTGATGCAGACTGATGTGAGAAAATGATTGCCACAAAACTGATTGTCTAAAAATCACTCAAGGGAAGGGTCAGTCACAGAGAAATCAGGGATGAAAATCAGAAGGCAACTAAAAGCAGGCTCAGAGAAAAGATAAGCAAGGTGCATTGCACACAAAGCTGAACATCCTTATAAGCAACAGAAGATGATCACACAGCTAAAAGTAAATCTTGCCATAAAGCCACACGAAGAACTTTAACAACTGAAAAGGCACCAAAAAGACAGCAGTAGAGTCAAAAGAGCTACTCCTCTTCCCGAGTCCAGCTCAGTGAAGTTGCTGAGAAGCAGTGTCAAGAACACATCACATTCCACCTTGACAGGACAAACTATTCCATGGGTGTACTCTGCAGAGGTCAAGGACCTTCCAGCTAGCCCGTGGATATTTGTACTGTAAGCAGTGTGGACGCACCCATGACCCAGAACTTGAATAGAGCCAGTCACAACTATCACTCAGGTCCCCTTCAAATCATTACTTACAGAGAGGAAGAACATTCAGGATACAACAGAACGAAAAGAGACAGAGCTAAGGTGTTCCTCTCAGCACATTCACACAGATCAAGAACCGCCAGCAGCAGTGTCACAGAAAAGCCTCAGTAACAGATTGGGCAATCTCCAGTAGCAGCAACCGAAAGCATACTTGAGAGGATAAGGAACAAAAGTTCAGAGGAATTCACTTCAATCAGTAGTTACAGACCGAGTTGGGACTACTGACTCTTTTCATTATGTCTACTACAAGTGGCAGCGTCTGGTGTGGAAGAAAAGCTGCGTCAAGCTGCAATCTCATATCCAAGACATGTATCATCTAGTGAGCTATACCTGTGACTGTTTGTGCTGGATGGAAATCTGTTTTTGGGAAGTGCAGGAATGCTCAGTGTTCCCTGATCCGGTAGAAGATGGGCTGCCTTGCTGGGCCTGTAAAAGAAAGTTAGTGGATTGTTATAAGCTCCTCAGCACGCTCGCTCGTGCCCATGCAGATACACTGGTCCTCACACGGGAGGTGCAGCCTGGCCTGGGTACATGCTTTCATGTTCAGGTTTGAGAATGCTCTAAAGATTTAGTTCAGTAAAACAAGAGTCAGTTTTCTTTCAAGAAGCCTGGCCCAACCTGCTAAAAGACAAAGCTTTTAAAAGCCTAATATAATTCATGTCAGCTGAGATTAAGCGAGGCCAAAGCAAACACTTTTCACAGCAAGGCTATACTTCATTCTTTCACTTTTTTACATCTATCAGATTAGCCTCTCAGATGCCATTGTTTTTATCTACATAAGGTTTTGAGTTGTTAACTTAAAACTCACGTCATTTTATTAAACAAGCAAAGCCTGGGACCTAGAATCCTTCACATGGAAGATGAACTTACCAGAAGATGGTAGACTTGGTCATCAATAAACCAGGCTGCGCTTGAACCACTGTCTTTGAGCAGAAAAGCTTCAAACTCCCCATCCCTTAACTAGAAACATCCCTTAGGATTCAAATCTTTTCAGAGCTGCTCACCGAGACAAAAGTAAAACAGAGGCCACCTCCCCTCTGTGCCAGCTGCTCATTCTCTAGCCGCTGTTTCGCCAGCATCACCGACATCAGCGTTGGCAGAGCAGAGTGTTCCTCCTGCGGTTCCTTTGCTGTGCTGCCGTCTACCCCATACAGCGGCTGCTCCACTCGCCGCTGTAACACAGTCAAAAAAAATACAATGAACTTTTTTTTTCCCCCTCACTTTTTTTTTTTTCTTTAAGAAAAAAAAAAAAAAAAAGTGATTCTCTGACTCTGCCAAAACTGTTGTCAGCGAAGCAGCAGCTCAGGAATGGGCAGGCAGCATGGTGAGGATCTGATAAATCAAACAGGACTCCTGGAGTGAGTGTTCCAATGGCAGACATCAAAAAGTAGATGAGTGTAACAATTAAAAAAAAAAAAAAGTAACAAATGAAGAGACAGGACAGAATTCCTTGACAGTTAACACACCCCCTTCCTTTGCCAATCCCTGGGTTTCAGAGCCAGTGGGGTTATAGATTCAAAAATCTTAGCGCATTGCATTTTGGTGAACGCATTTGACACAGTATTGCTTGATGATTTTTAAAGGACTCATTTTAAAACACCCAATGTCATGATACATTCATTATTCTGGTGATGTAAGCTGAGTCAGAACTGCTAAATGTCAGCAACCTAAGCACGTCTAGGACCCAGATATCATGGTAAGCTCATTTCTATCCTTATAGCTGGGACCAATCTCCTGCAAGATAAGCAAAGAACTAATGCACTTCCAAAAATCTTTTCAAGATGTATTGCGTCTCCTAAAGGTCAGCTCCTTTCTCCTGCAGCAGACTCATTTTTCAGCTGAGATACAGGAGGAACTGGGTTCAACAAGAAGAGGAGCAACATTGATTACAACACCCAGAATCTCATCGCCCTCGCTTTAATAGCCAGCCCATCACTGCTAGAACTTGGCAGTCTAAGTAATAATCATCTAAGTCCTTCCGAGCTGTAACTCTGGGCCAGGCTTATGCCACACAGAAAATAAACAGTCAGGTCAGGCTTCAGTTTTTCTTAAAAACCTAAATTGCAACCTGAAGCATATTTTCTGGCTAACATTACAAATGTCAAGAGTGTGCTTTCTTCCCCCAAAGAATGCTTGTGTCTGAGAGCAACCTGGCAAGAGTCTGAAGACCTGCAGATCATTCTTCTGATCAAAGGAGAAGCAAGACAACTCAGAGCAGTCAAGAGGTTTGAAGACAAGAAGTAACATCCTGAAGCCATTACAATTTCTCTGCAAGTTCTGATTGCAGAAAATTTCCAGTACTGTACAGATTAAGTCACGGGTTTGGAGGAGGCTTGTCTCAGTGTAAAAGACATTTTAACTCTCTACTCTTCTTCCTAGACCATCCTGACACCCATAATGGGGAACATACTCTACCTTCTCCAATTTTTACTTATATCCCCCCTTCCATTTTTATGGGCTTAGCTCAAACCACTGAAATTCATAAGAAGAGGAGGCAGATCTTGCAAATGCACATGGCAGGTTGGTATGAATAAGCAAACATCACAGGTTTAGCTGCAAGAGTAAAGAACAGAAGATAAGAAACATAAAGAGCACCCGTGTAAGGGGAGAGACAACCTGGCTTAGCTGAAACCACCTGTAACATCACCACACAAGAAACACCCCGTTCACACTTTCACCTACTCGATAGATACAAGGGCAGAAGAAGAAAACCAAAGGAAGAATCCACTTGTCCTGTTATAAACACCTACAGGGTTTCTCGACTGCTGGAAGAAAGACCAGTCTCTATTACCTCATGCATCTGCAACATTCAGAGATGGTATTTCTTTCATTAACTTCTCTTTAAAGAGATGTGTTAGTGAATTAATATAAGAGAGGAGGAAGGGCCATTCAATTAACAAGACATTTCAATTTTTATAAACATGAAAAGGTAGGTAGAAGGAAGTGTGAAACTCTCCCTTGAAGCAGCATTACGAAGCTGCCAAAATCCAGCAACACATATTGAATTCTGAGCGGAGCGTTCGGCGTCGGGATTTAGCTCAGTACACATTTGTGAACTGTGCAAAGGTCTCTGCAGAATAATGTAATCAGTGAAGACTTTGCATTTGGTTTTCGGAATACTAACCTTTCCCACAATGCTCCCTACTTCTGGGGCACTCAACAAATGCTGAAATTTATTAAAGAGAGTCCCAGGCAATGGTCAGAACTAGAGATCAGACACCAGAGATTCAGACACCTCTGAATACTGCTTTGCTAATTGGAAGAAATTTCTTTAGCTGCTCTGTGCTAAAATGGCTTTAAAAACTCGGGTTATTTCTTCACATTCAGACCTTGCAGAAATGCTGAGACAGCAAAATGGAATTATGTAACAATAAAAAAATAGCAACAGATGTGCGTGTACACACATTTCTTTGCAAGCTTTTGCTAATGCTCCTTACAAGTCACATGCACCTAACCAGAAGGAAAAGACCTTCTTTCCCAAGGTAATTATGGTGGGCCTGTTTTCCAGCGTACCCAAAGGGTCCGATCAGGATTGGGGCACCATTGTACCAGCGCTATACAAACATACAACATACTCCCAACTCGCTGGAGAAGGTTCTGAGCTACAAGGGAACACAAGATAACCAAATACATCAGTTCTCCCTTTTACTAAGGACAGCGATCTATCTGTAAGCACACAGCACACTAAAAACACCCACCTTGCAAGCTCTAAGCTCAGATATTCAGATCAGTTACAACTGGGCCAGCCACTCTTCCAGGGTCCTAAACATCTGCCTTTGCTGCCAGAACCCTGTCTCAGTTTTAAAAAAACCCCAACCAAATAGAGAATAAGCCAAATCACTCACCAACAGACATTTTTTCCTGTTCAGAATCTTTTATTACCTGTCTGAAGCACAATCACCAACCTAACCAGTGCTGTGCCACCAGCTCTGCCCCAGGGAGAACTTACCGGCAAGGGGTTGGATAGGGAATGCTGCGGTGACGATCTGGCGACAGGCGGCACGCTTCTACCAGGGCTGGTTCCTGGGCCACTTCCCCCAGCAAACTGGCCAAAGGAACAGATTTGATCATCACTAATTCCACGCAGATAAATATATTTAAGTAAATTTAACACAGAAGAAACAATTTTAAAATAAAGCCCTAGAGGCTCTAGGGAGTCATTTAAACAGAGTGAGGATAAGCTACAAAGAAAACCTTAAAATTTCATGCACTGTTTTCAGAAATAACAGCAAAAGTACTTTAGACAAATATTTGTATTTGCAACAAGTACATTTTTCTTTTTAACACAAAGATATCAACCTGCACACTTGGATATAGATCTATTATTTACTGCATAGAATTAGGAAGCCCCTTTCCTGTGAGGAGACCTGGCTAACTGTGCACCCACTGGAGGGGTAAGAAATGTTCCCCTCCCCTGAAGCATCTGTGCAGTCACTGTTAAAGACAGGACATGCAAACAGTTAGGCAACTGGTTGAGTTGGTACAGAAAGTCATGTGTTCCTGCACCACACAGTGTAACACACATAAAAACTTGAGCCAGGAAAGAAGTAAGCACTAATAAGCACTTAATGTCTGACTCCAATTACTCAGTAAAATAAAGAACATACTTAAGAGAAAAGCTAAAGCTTTGAGTTGCACTGACCTAGAAAACCTTCACAAACCACACAATAAAAGGAAAATACTCATTTTTACAGAGTCCATCACTGTTTTGGGGAAGAGTCTCCAGCTCATGTGAGGTTCCAGTCCACCCATGGCAAGCCCTTCTGGAGGGGGAACCCTTTAAACAACCTTGCTGCTGAAATCAGCAGGACTTAGCAGGTAGGTTCTTTTGCAGCACTGGACCCCTTATCAAAATAGCTTTGCAAGCTCAGAGGCAGCCTCATCTGAGATCCAGGTTCCAATGTAAATCGACCTCAAAGCTCTACTTACATGGGCTGCTCTTAAACAAATTGCTTTATCAACTGCTCCAAGTGTAAATTGAGAAGTCAACTTCCCAAAATCTCATATCCTCTGTCCTAATCAGATCTGAGTGTACCAGGTTAATGTCGTCAGACAGCGACCCCACTGATGATGGATCAGTGACAGAAGTCACGTTTACACACTTTACAGATTTTTGCATGATGTGAATTCAAGCAGATTTTTCAAACAATGTAACGATGCTTACCTCAAAATAATCACTAATTTTATGTCCCCTAGGAGTGCCTTTTCCTAAAATGGAAAACAAAGGATGAAAATAAGAGTTGCATTTTTAAGAACAGAAGTTTTGATGCCATTCTTAAAAACAAACGAACCCAAAACTACTCCTGTATTTGGGCACTCCTTTCCCTGTAGAAAGGTGCAACACCTATCACAACAGAGGCTTCTGCACAACAAAAGACTGCCCCAGGGTTACAGCTCTTGTGCTGCTGTTGGAAGGGTTTACAGTTGACAATTCAATTAACTCTCAATTCCAAACACGTCAAATCCAATCAAGCAGCATTTGCACTTGCTAAAGTACTTAGAAAACACTAAACATCACTGAATGTTGCTTAGGTTCTCCAAAATTTCCTTTAAGAGAGAGGAAAAGGTACTTTAACTCCGCCCTCAGGTAAATTACTGCCTGTTAGATCTCTCACAAGCATTCCTGTAAGAGTTAGAGAGATAATTAGCAGTGGCTTAATACCAGCTCATTAAAACTTAGCCTTTTTCTCTTATTAGAATATTATCAAAGCAGTTCTGTCAACACAATCCTCATTACTTTCTTCTTGAAGAAGAAAAAAAAAATAAAATAGAAATCTGCCCCTACACCCATTTGCTCAAAAATCTGAACTTTGGAGTTGAACACTGTTGGGTTTCGGTCGTACTCCGAGGCAGTACTGACTGCATTATACTGGGGCACAGTTTGTTCTCTGTTATGGTGAGAGCTTACTCTACCAAGGCAGACATACATCTCAAAAAGCAAGGAAGAAAGTACAGCTTGTATTTTGAAGTCTGGCTGCTGCCTACGTAGTGATGTGGGACCAAAACAACACTTCAGAGAAGCCAGCCTTTGGGCAGTCTGTCCTATCAAAATGCAATGGTTAGTGCAAGGAAGCTGAAGATGGGTATTTTTCTGCCAATGAGGACAACAAGACTCCCAGAAGAGAACTTCACCATCATGGAGTAGTTTATAACAAGCTGCCTGACACACCCTTGAGAAGAGCCATTAGTTTCCTAGGACACTGACTGTGCAAAACGTGCACAAATTACCAACCAGGTCTGAAATCCTGCAGCAGGGTCAGGAGAATGAATGAATTACCTTGACTGGTCTCATAGGCTTCTGCTTTCCTCTTTCTATTCCGCTGGTCATTCTGTTTTTTCTCAGGAGTCTGTTAAACAATACTTGAAAATTAACATTTCTGCAGTTATTCCAAGATTTAAAGAAAATACCAAAACACAATAAACTGCTCCATATCCCCAGTGGCCATTTCACTTCTCTGGTGCATTTGTTTCTACTGCTGCTACTTAAAGAAACAACTGCTCTCAAATAGCTGCTACCTTCTGATCTATGTGCTGCGGTAGGGAGAGAACGTGGTTAGGAATGAGGTCAAGTTTTTTTTTTTTCCCCTGTTTCAGCTGCAGCAAGCCAGCTTTTACTGCCTGGGTACCTCACAAGGTTAGCACAACAAGTTCAAACACTTATAAAAACCTGTGTAAACCATTTCACAGCGATCACAGTACTGGTACAAGAGGAGTAATGACGAGAAGTTCTGAGTAGAGACAACTCTATTTCCAGTCCAGTGGCTACCCACAGCCTAGCAGGACAATTGCCCTTGCCTGCAGCTAACAGTTCTTCCCAGAGCCCTCTGCAGATGGCTACAAGAACTGTCCTGATGGCTACAAGAACTGTCCTGATGGCTACAAGAACTGTCCTGATGGCTACAAGAACTGTCCTGATGGCTACAAGAA
>JANHGN010026979.1:0-27032 GCA_024605025.1 Megaceryle maxima
GAAATCTAATTTTTTCCACCTAAAAAAAAAAAAAGTGTTTGAATGAACTTTTATATTTGAGTGTGGATTAATTCAACCTTCAAGCCAGCATAATTTATACATTTAGGCAAACATACATCACCCAGTTCAATGCAGGATTTACAGGATTAAGTGCAGTATGTGCAGCATCAGCAATGTCCAACCCTATTTTAATACTGAATTACAAATACAAGGCAGAACATCAAATGCTTCAACAAGGGAAAAAGTTCTCCCTCTCAAGATCAAGGCCTCAGTTCAGTATTAGTTTTACCAGTGCTCATCTCAACTTTTTATATATTTACATCTTATTGTTACAGCATTAAGAGTTGGAGGTGTTTGACCTGGTGATATTGTAATTCTATCACTGCCCTATCCTAGCCCTTAATTTGTGTGTACTAAAATTGATTGACAATAGTTTCACTGTTATTTCTTCAACAGCTCCCACATGTCACTTAGAGAACTCAGATGTCTGCTCTTGCATTTATTTTTTTGTGGTACAATTGATTCTAAATTACTCAAGAAGGCAGTGCACAGCTTCAGGCAGGCTTCCTCACTACCAAAACTTACTGACTTGCCCGGCCGATTCCCCCCGCCGCCCCAGCATTTTTATCTAGGCAGAATTAACTTTGAGTTGATCACTGTTTAAGAGCTTTGAAATAATGTTTAATTCACACACCAGGGGTTTTACAGCTCTTAGCTAGAAACCATCCACTTGTATCACTGATCACAAGCCCTTGATGCTTCCTATAGTTACAATGAAAAACACCAGCCAACGCATGGACAACAAAACTTGGAAGCTCAGAGCTCTGGTACAGCCACCTTCTTGCTTCTAGTGATGTGAAGCAGGGAAGTTCAGTGGGATAAGGCGCAAGGATGACTGCCAGCCCTTCACAAACTACAATAAAAGCAGCTGCAGAAAGACCCAGTGAATTGGTCACTTCCGGAACACTTAACACCAGAGGCTGACTCTGCTCACAGCTATGGTAGCCCGAGGTAAAATTTCTTACTACTCCACAAAATCTCCCTTCTAACTTCAGCCACACGCACAATGAATCTGCATTGTTTGTTTATTTTCTAGTCCCGTCCTTTAGGCTAAAATGGTTTGGGTTTTTTTTTAAGACACTATAACTTCGGGAGCACAATACGCCGACATACATACAGCCATGCCAGCCGCCAGGGACACCGGAGTGACAGCAGCAGCCGTTCCGCCGCCTCGGAAGGGCCCACGCCGGCGGCAGTGCAGCAGGGTGGACACCGGGGGCTGTGCGTGCCGGGGACGCATCTCAGCATCCCACCGGCCCAGCCTCCCCCGCCGCAGTCCGGCCGCCCGAGGGCCGTCTAGGCGGCATCCGCGACCGCGCCGGCCAGGAGGCGCCCGACGGAGCCGGCACTGGCCACTGCCCTCCGGGCGCCGATCGCCGCCAGGCACGGCCGCCGCCCGCGCCGCTGGGCGCATGCGTGCAAACGGCGTGAGGTGGCGGTTTCGGGGCCGGCTCCTGTCAGCCCGGCGGCGGCGCCAGGCCCGTGCCCGGCTCCGTCCTGCGCAGCGGGGAGCTCAGCGGCCGCCACTGTCCGCCCCGCCGCTTCCCCACTAGCCCCGGAGGGAACCAGGGCGCGGCCAGCTAGGGCAGCGGGTCGGCCGCGATCTCTCTCAACGGCAAAGACAGCCCCCTCCCCCCCCACCCCCCCGGCGGCTCGGGCGGCCATGGGAATCGCCGGGGGAACTCCCGCCCGCCGGCCCGGTAGCGCTCACCGGCTCCGCGCTGGTGGTTGCTCCCGCGCTTCTTAGGCTTGGGCATGGTCGCAGCGGCTCTCGGCTCGGCTCCCGCGGCCCCTCTCCGGGTCTCGGTCTCTCTGCTCCCCCCCGCCTGGGAATCAGCGACAATCAGCCGATGGAAGAGCAGGATGGCTTTTTACTCCAACGCGTCTGCGAGGCCGACTTCCCGAGCCGGGGCAGCGGAGGTGATTGGCGAAAGCAGGCGGAGGACGAACCGGCGGCGAAGGCAGAAATCCCCGTGGAGGCCCGTGAGCGGAGTCGATGCATCTTTCTCCTCTCAGACACCTGGGGCTAAAGGCGCGGAGGGGGCGCCGGTGCCGCTTTTATATCGTGGCGGGCTGCGGGGGCGGGGCCATCCGACGAGCCGCTGCCGCGGCCAATGGCCGGGCGTTGCGACAGCGAGTGGGTGACTCAGTCGCGTGAGCCTGTGACGCGATCGCGCTGCTACCCAGTGGTGGGGCTGGGACGTCATCGACATTTCGCGCGCCACGTCGCGGTGCACGCTGGGAGCGGCGGGTTTGGCCGCCAGCCCACGGCGCGGGGGGCCGGAGGGCGGTGGCGGCGGCCCGGCGTGACCCGCCCCGCTGGCGCCGGGAGGAGGCCTTGGGCCGCCGGCGGGGGCCGTCAGCGGCCAGCGGAGCCCGTACCGTGCGCCATGTCGCTGTGGGGGCGGCCGCCGGGAAGAGCGAGGGGCGGGGGGGCGGTGGACTGGCAGGCCGGCCGCGTCCTCACCCTGGCGCTCCTCACCGGTGAGCCCCCCGCCCCAGGGCGCCTAAAAATACCGCGCTGCCGCCGGGCCGGGCCGGGGGGAGTAGAGCCCGGTCTGTGAAGAGGCGCGCCCCACGGCGAAGCGCCCGCCGCTGCCCCTCCCGCCGGTGGAAGCGGGGCTGCCGCGCCACGCAGGGGGCTCCTGAGGCCGTGGAGGGCGGGGAGAAACCCCGTGCGGCCAGACAAAGGAGGAGATTTGTACGTGCTGGTCTTGTATCGGGCCCTGTGCGTGCTCGCCGCTGGCGTTGGAAAGTGTTAGCTCAGCTCTGTCATGTGAAGTGCTGTCGATGTACAGGGGCGTCTTCGGCACTGGTTGCAGCGTGCGGCTCACGCCAGAAGGGTTCGACTGTGCCTCTAGAGAAAGATACAGGACAGACCACTTACTTCCTCACAACTGACTTTCTTCCATGCACAAAAATATTTTTGTCACGTTTTTGTTACATTTCAGTTTAGAGATTGGTTCTTTAAGTCTATATGGGTTTATTTTAAATCTTTTTTTTTCCTGTTTTCTGCTGAACTTCAAATAAAGAAAGATAGCATTCCTACCCACCAAAAAGAGGTGGGTTTATTTCTGAAATGTGAATGTTTGGGAATTCTCACTGATGGGCCGTAACAGTACTGCAGCATTTAAGGGAGGAAAGACAATTTTGTGGCATATATTGAAAAGTTACGTAAGATATAGTAGCAATTACACTACTTGAAGTCCTCTGCATGCAAAATACATTTATACTGACTCCCAGAGAGGTAAATTTTCATAACAATTCTACATAAATGCTACACAAAAAATAAAGTATGGTGATTAGTAACCTATTTGTGCACACTGAGCAAGGAAATGCTAGTAGTGCCTGTTTCTAGAAAGTGGTAGCTGTCAGTTGTGATGCTACCTGTGGGCACTGGTAGAGCCCGATGTTTTGCACTGCTGTGCAGCATGAACCTCCTGGTCAGCAACTCCTTGGGCATGGGAGAGTCAAGTTTCTGGAAAGGTCTCGCCAGTTCTCTCAGCGTCCTGTTTAGAAGCAGAAAATAGACAAATGCCAGTACATGCTACATGTGTGCAGAAAAAGACCTGAGTGTCTCAGGGGCACCAGTTTTTATCCTCCAGGATGAAATGTGAGAGCAAAGGACAGCCTTCCAGGTAGTAGGTGAAGGAGTTGCAATTAAGTACAGAAGGCATAAATGTACCCTTGGGTACACAAGACTTAATATTACAACAAGGGAGCAGTGCTAGGTAAGGTACAACACCTAATAGCAACCAAGCAAACTTGTATGGTGGGAGAATCTGAGATGCACAATGGCAACACCATTTTAGTGAGGTCAGCCCTGTCCTAACAATTGCTTGTGTGCTGGCCCTTTTAATACAGACATTGACCTCAGGGGTGCAGGCTGACTGACCTAGACTTCATTGAAATCATTGCCTTCCTGCTGATGGCCCCATCTCAGGATGCTCTCTGAGGCTCCTGGGGAGGATTTGGTTTAATACTGAACTCCTTGCAGGTGTGTTGGAGAGTCTGAACAATGTGCAGAGCTGTGCACGTACATGTCGTAGTCCAGGCATCCTGTAGTGGGCAGGCATGGCAACAGTAGTTCCTCAGGGCGGAACTGGAAGAACAAAGAGAAGTGTTTAAAAAAGTTATAGGTTTGAAGGTGGTCTCACCAGGACAGGTGAAGGTAAAGCCCTGGAGAGGCAGAGAACAGGATGTTGCGGCCAAGGTAGAGAAAGCAACTGCTATGGTACAAAAAGATGTTATCCAAGTCAAACAACCAAAATAAATTACAAAAGATGACAAAACCGAAGAACTCGTGACTACTTTGAATATGTGACCACTTTGAATTTTACCTGGGCTTCTGAGATACACAGTCTCCAGGTTACTGAGATTCTCTGGTTATCTGACCAACATTTCAGTGAGACCAGACAAGAGGAGATGCATATATCTGTGCTTAGTTTTGCCATCTGTCTGTGACAGAACAGACTCTTTCTCTCAGTGGCTGAATTCTTGCCCACTATCCGGATTTATCGTATTGGTAGGAATATGTGGCACCAGTAGGCTGACTCAAGACAATTTTCTAACACAAATCTTTGGTTAAAAGGAGAGTCATGTGGTGTCAGCAAGCTGTATACCTATTGTCTGGTTTGTGCTGGAGCTACTGGTGTTGGGGGTGTCACAGTCCCACTGTCACCAATGATACAAGTGGTAGGTGAGAGGTGGCATTCTTTGGAGAAATGCATCTTAGGAAGTGGCAAGGCGAGCTGGGAGTGGAGGATGGCAACAAGGCAGGCATGGCAGTGGCTTCACCACTAATCAGGAGCAGCCCTAGAGCACCCAATCAAGAAGAACAAAGCAGGTCTAGTGGTGCTTCCAAGTTTCATCTAAGAGTACAGATTGGCAGTGTCCTGCCCAGTGATGGTACTGGGAAGGAGGTCTGAGGTCAAGCCAGAAAGCCAAGTCAGAGTCAGAATTGCATTCAGTGACAATAACCAGGGACAGCCAGCCACAAGCCTGGTCATCATCAGACAAGCCTACAATGATAGGAAGCATTGTAGATAAGCTCAGGTCTGGACAAGTGCGTACTTGGCCAGGCAAGGCATATCTGTAATGTAGCTCAGGCAAGGACCAAGGGAGAGTGCTTCAGTGTGAGCACAGCTCCTGAGCAAAAGTAAGCAGTACTTGCTCGTTACAGCTCTTTCTTGTGCAGCAGTCTGAACCAAGGCCACTTGACTGTACCATGACAGAGTTGCCTTCGAGCACAGACAGCTTAACGCTGACAAAGGCCCCAAGAAAAGGTCTAATGAACTTCAGCCCAGCTGAGGGTCATGTCTATGTGACTGATTCAGTATACGTGGCTTAGTAAGTATTCGTATGCCAGAGTTTATTTTAAAGACTTGCAAGCCATCATCATTTATGAACAATCGGAGGTATGGCCAGACATACTCTTTTACACCATTAAGTGCTGTAAAGAAGTCAGAAATGAGGGCATCACATGGATCCTTGATTCATATGGGTGTGTTTTCCTCCTTTCTTGACACAATACTTTGCTATATTTGCAGACAAAATCCTTTGGATTTTTTTTTTTTTTCTGTTGTTCCTTAGGATACTATTGTCTTCAGACACAGAAGAGAATCCTAGGCATTGCCTTCTTGTATTGTATGGTCAGCTTTCTCAAAATCATGAAAAGATCCCAGAACCAAGAAAAGAGGCCAGAGCTGGAAAATGGGCTCTGCTAAGGCAGTTCCTGGATAATTACCCCAAAATGTCTGTTTCTATTGACCTACCAGGACTGACAGGCCTTCAGAGTGTGAACCCGTTAGCAGTCCCATGGTCCTCCCTCTGGAACACTTAATGCTCTAAATGCTGTGAGCATTGAAGTGCAGTCTCACTGCCTGAAATAAATCTGCCCGTAACAAATTCCAGCCACAGCCCCCTTTCATTCTGTCTTCTCTTGCCACAGAGGTGTGCTTGGTTAGGACTTACTTGACTCTGTAGGCAAAGGCAATTCATTCATTTCCTTCGCATAGGTAGGGCACCTGGTCTTGTATCTAGAGAGAAAGCCTAAGACTTGGAAGGAAAAGTTCACGTCAGGTTTTCTACTGGGAAGGTACTCAGATGGATCCATATACTTCCAGGCATACATGCAAGATGTAGCTGATCAGAGTGATTAATGACATTCAGAGATAGCGTTGCAAGTGGCATGGTTTTTTTAATGGACAACAGTAAGATACAAACTTCAAATAAAAATATGGAGAGGGAAAGCCAAGAGCTGCAGTTTTTTCCCTTTTGAATACTGGAACACATACTGGAGGGCTAAACAGTTTCTGCTATGATATTTCAGGGGTATTACATTGCAGCAAAAGTTGTACAGCATCCAGGTTGGAAGCCCTTTTAGTTTTCTTACATCATTTACATCCCACCCTCTCTTTTATATTTTGGAAGCCTGACAAGTTGTGGTCCAAGAACACGTAAGAACCCCAAGTCCAGAATAAAATTGTGATGGCAGGCTCACTATTGGAGTCACTATTATTAGAGCCTGAGGGAGTTTTGGTCTTAGCTGAAGGAGTAACTTCAGACTCTGAGGGAAGCTCTAATGTCTATAGCTGGCTGAAGTCCAGAGATGTAAGGTGATGCAAAAGCAGCCCATTCTCTCTTCCCTAATTTTGGTAGCCCTGTGTGTATGGACAAGCAGTGGACATTTTGAAGGGAAAAGAAAACAATCAGGAAAGAAGCTCAATTAATTATGATGAACAGATGGATTTAGGAAGCCTGACTGTTGAGACAGTCATGACCATGCAAATCAGCTAACGTGGTTAATGGTCACAGATACTATCCTCTTCCAGCCCTAGTGGTGTTTATATTATATATACAGTGCTAGAGGCATATATTGCACTCTGCACATAAAAAGAAAGATGGCTTATGCTCTTTCAAATTTACAGTCCTCTTTAAATGAACAATTTGTGCGGTACAATATATGTGGACTTTATCAAACACTGTGTATTTTATGCAGCTGAGCACATCTTCAGTCACACGCTACCCTGACTTTCCACAGCAGGGGGATTCAGCTGCATTCATACTCCAGATATTTTCACTTATTTTATCCATATTATACTGATATTTACGTCCTTGTGGCAGATCCTTTGCTCCATATTTATGACTTATTCATGCCAAACTTTCTTGGACCTCAGTAAGAATTTTTCCTGGTAAGTCATGGAGAAACAATGCATACTTAAGCTCTCTGGTACATATGCCATTATTAATTTCATGTCTAAATTTGGCTGCCTAAACTTTGACTGTCACTGTCAATAGCAACTGACCACAAATATTATCCCTAACAATAACAGCATTACACAGCAACTATGCCCCTGTGGAAAAATAAAGATAAAACTCTGTTAAATGTAAACCTCTTGCAAATGTTTTGCAATAGTTAGTAAGATTTTGCTAGAATAAGAATGAACAGAATTTTAAACAAAAAACTATACAAGACTATGTTTGTCTCTAGTGTATTGTTTCTTGTGGGGCTTTTGTGAACAAACAATTTTGAGTAAAATTACGTAAAACTGTTGTAAAAATGTGTTGTAAAGGAAAGTATTTCCTGCTTCTTAAGACCTTGTATGTTGTCAGTTTGTGCCTTGCTTCACTTGGTTCTCTGCTTGTTTTGCAAAGTTTTGAATTTCCTAATATCAACCACTAAGTTGATGCTAAGTATTACTGAGGAAAATCAGCAATTTTCTGCTATTCTGAAATGAAGTGGGGGTTAATATTTTTTCTTTTCTTAGATCCAAGTTCAGATTTAAACCTACAATTCTTAATGACTTCCATCCCCCAAATTAATTTAAAAATGTCAGGCTTGGGTAGAATGAGAGGACTGTGACACAGCTGAAAGGAAATAGCATTTGAAATAGCATTTCCCTAGCATTTGATAATCAGGAGTACACATCTTGTTCCCCTTAGCAAACATGTTTCTATTGCATTATAACACTGGTAACCCAACTGGTTACCCAATATTCAGTGTCATTTGTAGGGGAATCAGGTATTTCTCTGTTTCTCCCTCATTATTTTTGGGCAATGTGTGTAAGAGTCTCATTCCACAGAAAATTAGGAAGGATTAAATAGCAAGAAACAGTACCCCGAATTTAATTTCTGCAGATGCTTTAGCCAAAAGCCTTCCTGCGTCCTTTTCTAGCTGTGACAAGGCAGCAGCACCTTCCAAGAATTCTTTACCAAAACACCCTTCATTTTGCAAGGTGTCTCTTTTAATGCAGATATAACGGATTGGTCCTGTTTGTATTCAGCAACAACGAAAAAAAATCGAAATTAAACAGTTTAACACAAAGCATCAGAAGGGATCTTTTTTGCATCTGCTAGTCCAAATGTTTGTTCTTCCAGGTATGTTCAAAACATAACCTCTTCAATGAACCCATTCAGCTGCAGTTTAATTCTAGCCAAGTTTCTTATTCTCCCAGCTACATATGGAGGGCTGTTTCCAAAGATCAATCTTCTCTTTATCAGAACAATTTATTTTTATCCAGCATTTATCAGTTTGTCCTGCTGATAAACCTGACCTTCACTTCTTCTGTGGTGTGTACACTTCTGGAAACAGCTGGTTCCTTTCTCAGCATTTGCTCTTCAGGGCCCCATGCAAATTCCCTAGGGCAATATTCCTCCTATGTAGCTTAATGTATTTAAATAAAACATCTAATTTAGGAGCCAAGTCAGAACTTAGGAAGGCTGAATGACTGGAGATGCCCATCTCTCTCCATTGACTACAGTAGTCCCCGGTGACTGTGCTCCTAACTTATGCATCTTTGTGAAGTACCTGAAGTTGGGCAGCATAAATCTGGGCTTTAATTCTGTTGGCTTTTATCTCCTTGAAGTCTTTCTCTGCACTGGTTCCCATGGGAATTTATCTTTCTTGAACAAAGATGACCAGTATTCCAGATGAAGTCTCATCACTGACATCAACAGCTTTCCCGCTTCTTGGTCAGTTGGAAATACCTTGTCTGAAATAGTTTACCATCATGTTTACTTTAAACAGGCCCAAGTTCTGTGCTGTATTTCCTTCCTTCCTTCCCGCTATTTACAGTTTATTAACATCTTAGCTGAGACATGAAATTTATGTTTATCCTGAAGTCCACGATCCTTCAGCATGGATTATTAAATTTTACTTTATTTGTGTCTGCCTAGACCTCATGGTCAGTTCTTCTTGGGCAATATTTAAAACCTTCTTTATAAAGACATCACCTCATGCTTTACATTGCAGTTTTAAATTTCATTAACAGTCCTTTGTTTCTGGTGTCCTGGTAATTAGTGGCAGCATTAGGCTGTGTGCTCCCGAGAACAAGAAGTTCCTGTCGGGAGTCCACATTTTGTGTTGAATAGTCACCCACTTATTGCTTATATGTTTGCCAGGCTGTTCAAATAGTGAACATTGAAAAGTGACATTCTTAATGATAAATTTATTCTTGTAATGGAGGGAAATGTAACAATAAAGTTGTTATCAGTGATCACGTAATTGCAGCCCTATTTCCATTCCGTCAGTGGAAACTGTTGCTTATTTGAAGGATGATTATTTGATTGCTGCTTATTTGAAAAGTGATTTCTCACTGCAGGTTGCACTGAAGCTGCTGGGACCTGCTAAAGCAGATGCCCCACAGTCTGAATAATATGCAGACTTCATACTTCTCTTTGCACTGAAAATTGGAAGTATGAAGAGTGGTTCATTGTTGGAGGGGAAAAATTGCTTCAGCTGCTGCTTTACAGAGAGCTGGTTGAGCAACATAGGGAGGGGAGTGGCAGAGATCATTTCCAAAGCAGAGTTGGTCTTTTTCTGTGGTATCAAGAGAGACAATAGCTACATGGTTTTTATTCTACCTAAGTCAAAACAAGGAAATATCAGGCTGTATACCTTGTGGTACCTCAAGGTCAAAGTCCTGGCACATTCCTGATAGTTTTGCATTCCTGCCTTCCTCTTCACCACAGGATGACTGTGTGCTCCCTTCCTGTCTCTGTCAGTTCACCCAGTCCTCCCTCACTCCAGGGCTTCTGTATCACCCATATCTGGGTACACTTTTTCTCCCCCAAGGGGTTCAGTGTCTTTTACTTCTTTTTCCCTCAATGTGGCCCCTGTGATTCCCATGTCTCCTTCTCCCCTTCTCTTTCACAGACTTAATCAAATGCTCTGGACTTATACTAAGAAGGTCTGATATCTTCACAATGCTGGAAGATTTTATCACTTATTTTCTGAGAGGTGGGCAGTTCCAGCTGTTGTTGGAAGTGCTGGACGTGATAACATCGAGGATTCAACCACTGCTTCTGGTTAACTGGCCTCAAAATCAGGACATTTCTGCCCAAGGATGTCTATAACATTCCACCAATGTTCTGGAAATGGTTGCATGCAATATTGGAAGGCCTGACATATGAAGAAAGGATGAAGAAAACTGTTTTTTTTTCAACCTTGAGAAGAGAAGGCTTAGGGGAGAACTTATTACCATGTATCAGTACATAAAAGGTGGCTACTAAGAAGATGGAGACTCCATTTTTACAAGGAGTCACATGGAGAAGACAAAGGGTAATGGGTACAAGTTACTCCTGGAGAGATTCCAATTGGACTCCAGAATAAAATTTTTCACCATGAGAACAATTAGACATTGGAATATTCTCCCAAGGGAAGTGGTGGATTCCCCAACATTGGAGAGTTTGAAGATTCAGCTTGACATGGTGCTGGGCCGTCTAATGTAACCTTTTTTTTTTTTTTTTTTTCCTTGAAATGTTGGAATAGATGATCCTTGACATCTCTTCCAACCTGGTATTCTATGATTCTATGTACAGTTACCCTGTTATAGGCAAGCATAAATAAGCAGACATGGGTATGAAGGTTTCTGTGGGCCCTGGCTCCAAGTCCCAAAGATGAAGACTGACTCCTGGATGCAAAAGCTGCATTACCATTTCAGGCACTGATACATAAAATTAACAGAATCAAATCACTAGTGCTAAGTAGTTAGCATTTGCTCAGTAAGCAGCTATACACAGGTGCTTTTGCAGCGAGGGGAGAAACGTACGTGTCTGGCAGGAACTGGAGAGCTCTTTCTGGCAGAACAAGAATGCTCTCAGATGAAAATATAGAAAAGAGGGTGTGAACAGAGCAGAAATAGGATTCAACCCATACAGAAAATTCCTGTGTAATTTATGGAGTGCAGGGGATGTACAAGACAGTAATGTTTAGATTTTCCAGTTGCTGTCATTGCTGGCCAAAAATAATGACTCATTCATATATGCTTAAGAGATGCACTTTGAAAATAAGAATCTGGGCAGACAGGTACTGACATGGAAATGTACACAACAGTTTGTTTAAACAGTGTCTTTCAGAACCAGCTACTCAGCAACACGTGACAAGTCACAATACTTTTGCCACGTCAGTGGCTGCCTGTTCCAACCCTGTCACCTTCATCTGGGCCCGTGCTGGTCACCCCTACTGTACTGACCTGGCTGGCTGCCACACAACTCTCATCCACTCTCAAGTGTGTTTCAGCCCTGAGGATGTGGCAGTACAAACTCTTAGTCCTAAGAAGCACCTGCTCTCCCCACCCTTTCAATGTTTTCCAATGCCATGCAAGCAATTTTTGTAGGTTGTTTAAGACGCAGAATTCTATCATGACAAGTGTTGTGTAAATACCCATCCCCAAGAGAAACTGTTGGAAAAAAACACCTATGTGTGCCATCATGAAAACATAACCTCATTTGCAGTGAGGTCTGTGGGTAAAAAAATGCTGTCTTCCTGATACTTGAGTATTCCCAGAAAAAGGACCTTAATAAAGAAAGAGAAAGAAGAATCTATGGTTAAAAAAAAAACCAAACCAAACCAAACCCAAAAAACTATGAAAAGAGGAAAACGTGACCCTGCACTGTACCAGTTTCATATTGAGTGCTTGGTTGTTAAGGCATAGGAGATGTCCCTCCAGCAGCTTGCTTTCTCATATAAGAGGGAAAAATACTGAGAATGGTGCACTCCAGATCTTCATCATGCACTGAGGGACATGGATGTGGCCTCTTTCAGATGGAGTGCCTGCAGACTCAGAGCCACCCCTGTGGCCTCTATATTATTGCCTCTGATGTCTGTCCCCAAAGGCAGCAGCAAGGAGAGATTCCTGTCCCTAAAGGGGTTTGAAATGCCCTGTAATGGGAGCTGTCATGAATACTGTAGCAGAGATGCAGTGGAAATATCCACCAACGCGGTGCCTCATGAGCTGGCTCGTTGGAGGCAATAATCACAATGTGTAGTGCAGGCAGCATTCCTCTGCCTTGAGGTCAGCATCCCAAACCAGTCAGACTGATGCCAGCACCTTGCCACACCTGCCAGTAACATCATTAAAAGCCAAATCCTCATCTCTGAGAAGTAGGCACCAAAGCCCTGTTCAGCCCTTCACTGCCCTTTTGGCAGCTCCAGCCCCAGCCCCCGCCATCAGGCACTTTCTTGAGGATGGCAGCAGACTGGGATATCAGCTTGTGTGTTGGTGGGTGTCAGGATCAGACCTGGTGAGGGGTGTCCTGACATCTGGCAGCTCCACTCCACTAGTCTCCCTGCTAGTTCTTGGATGGAGTCAGTGGGCTCATGACAGAAAACAGTGTGATCAAGGCCATAATGGAAAAGACAAGATCACAGAATCACAGAATGTTAGGGGTTGGAAGGGACCTCGAAAGATCATCTAGTCCAATCCCCCTGCCAGAGCAGAATCACCTAGAGTAGATCACACAGGAACAAGTCTTTTGAAAGTCTCCAGAGATGGACATTACTCTGGCCGGCCTGTTCCAGTGCTCTGATATCACAAGATAGACAATACAGTACCGTATTGTATTGCATAAGATATTACTGCTGTGGTTATGAGAGTTCTAGGCTGATCAAGCAACAATGAAGGGCAAGATAATTCTTTTTGGGCTGTTTTTCCATTTCTGTGTTTTTTGATGTTGAGTGGTTTGGGCATTTTTTTAAATTCTACCATTAAATCTTCTTTTTGTCTGGTGACATTGGCAAGATCTAATTGCTATTCCAGCATGCATAATACATCTGCATCTAAATTCAGACGGTTCTCATTTTTAGAGGAGGTTCACAGTAAACCTCTGTGTTGCAGCCTGAAAAGGCAACCAACACCCAGCCTGCAGTGGGGAATGGGATGGAACTTACAAGTCTTCAAGTGCCCTTTCTCCCTTTCTCCCTCCTGCAGGGTAAAGTCTACAGAAAAAAAAAACAAAAACCAAACAACAGGGCAGGCCCCTCTTGGGTGCTGCTGCCCAGTACCTCTGCACTTCTGTGTGGTACCACACCACTGCATGCCCTTTTTGCCAGCATTAAGAAAATCTGCTCAGAGGACAGTTAGACACTGTTTCCCTCTTCCTACATCACAGAATTTGTCTATTCATAATTGTACCTAGGATTATTAAAATCTCTTTATATCTCTCCAGTCTATTTATGTTATATAAATAGGGCTGAAGTAATGAGGCATGCCCTATAGAATAACAACATACCAGTAGTGCTACATGTACCATCCCTTCCATTTGTTATGTGAAAACATCTAAGGAGCGGTAGAATAACATACTGAAAATGTAAATCTGTCTGCCTTTTGATGCAGTTGAATAGCTAGAAATAAGGAAGAGAGACTTATATATTATACTATTATAGACCCAGGTAGGATGAATACTCACTGTAGCTTGTAATGGAATTTTTTACATAGGTAGTAATAGGACATAATTACATTTGAGGTGTTTAAGAGAAGGCACTGCCCATACAGACTAACCACAGGAACAATTAGAGGTGCAGAAGTCCATTTTCCTCATGTGCTCTCAGACACAGAATATATTAAACTATGAACAAACCCAGAGGTTGTGATCTTTTCTTCTGAAAATTAACTAACCTCATAATTATAGGGTTTTGTATAACTAAAGGAGTCTTCTTTTGATCTTTACTTTTTGTAGATCAGGTTGCTTTACATCAAAATAATCACTGACCTGGTTTGCACAGGGGACATCTCCAAGCAGTATTAGTGAGGTTTTCTTGCAGTAGAGCTCATTACACCTTGAGGGTTGTAGATCTTTAATTTTCAGAAGGCAAAATTGCTTGGAAGTCTCTACTGTGATTGAAGTAGCTAGTAGCTACAAAACCCATGTATTCCTTCTGGCAATATTAGCCATTCTAACTGAAGCAAGCCCCATAAAACCTCATAACATCATTTGTTTCCAGTAGTCACAACTAATTTCTCACTAATGAAAAGGGCTTGATTCAGGACAGATTTATTTCCATAAACATGATTTACTTTGTTATCTATCTCATTAACACAAGCAATTAGCTAAAGCTTTAGGTGTTACAGACTTTTCTCTGAGGATACATTGATGTTGAAAGCAGATGTTTCTTCAGGAAAGGAGTTCCTGTTCTCAAAGGCAGCAAGACAACTTGCATTCCCAAATTCAACAGGAAACGTGCAAAAGGGCTGTGGTTTTCCTCACTGCTCAAATTCTTTTTCAGGAGAGCACATAACCAGCAACCTTTGCATCCTAGCCATCTGTGGGGACACATGCCCCAGGTTGCCCCAGCTGTGCTGAAAGCTGTGGATGTGTTAGAGCATCTGTGCCATCCGGAGTGCCCCAGTGCTGGCACTGCCACCACTGCCTTGCAGAGCCCAGTGCAGCACTGGAGCTTCACTGGGGCCTTTCAGCTTCACTGCTTCTTCTTACTTAACAGCACAAAGCCCATGGCCCCCAGTGGGGAACCCCATTTCCCCTGTGTGCTCCTTATTCTGGGCAATAAAAAAATAAAATAAGTAATAGTGTGGGAGCAAAAGCTCATAACGGAAGCTGAGACAGTTTTGCGTTTATCATGCATGATAAATCCTGGCGGTAACACAAGCACCCGCGTCAGTAAGTTTAGCAGCTGTATTGCACTGAAGACTGGTGTGTATTCAGAAGGGTACATAAGATTCTTTTTTTCCTCAGTGGTTGCTGACAAAGCTCGTAACAGGTCTAATAATGCTTGTGTCCTGTGGGAAATATGTATGTTAATTTGCCTGTGTAAACAGTCATTCTTCCTAAGGAAATGTTCTGCCTGGCTCTACATGTTCCTTCACATGTTTTATAAGAACAGTTAAATAACCAGCATACTCCCAGTGCCTCTTCTCACCAAATCAGTGACACGAGTCCAAGTCCAACAGCCCCAAAACATATCTCTGATCTTCATGATTTCTCTTCAGAATCTCACCGGTCTTCCTCCGCTCTGTTTTTTGTTGTGTGCCATGAAGATCCAACAAATTAAGGCTACTTTAGACATTTTTGGTCATGGTAGCTTGGGAAAGTCATGCCTTCCAACACTTTTATTATTGACATCTCTATCCCTCATCTTTGCAAGTTAGGCATTTAAAAAATGACCTTCAGATCCTGGGAAGGAAGCACATAGTTCCATCCACATTTCACAACTTTTCTAACATCTTTCACTGTGAAGACTGCTTTTCTTTCTTTCTTTTTTTTTTTATTTTTAAACGCTGATTGTTATCATCATATCACTGATTGCTGCTCAGCATGAAACGTAATTTATGAATGGAGGTCACAAAAGTGGTTTCCATTGCTGCCATCTTCTGGTGCAGTTAATGAACTCCACACGGCAAAAACAAAGGCACATTAACAATGAAGAGAAATTAAATGAACTAACATAGCATATAAATCTTCCTGAAGGCAGATGTTAGTTGCCAGAAAAGCATCTTAAACGGTAATACACAGCAGAAGGACCACTGCCAGCTGAAAATTGCAATGCTCCCTGGAACTGCCTTGCCTGTTGTTGTAGTACTGATACAACACCCATGATGGTATTAGAAAACATAAGACAAAAAAATGTATTTCTCTGTGTTTTGAACTGCATTTGATGTAGTGGCTCTGCAATCAATTTTATGGCTTTGCTGAAGTCATTTCCCTGCTGTTTGTATGGCTCTTTCAGAGTGGGGAAAAAGAAGAAGAGGAAGAATTTGGGTTTTAGGCAGGTAAATGAAAATTACCCAGGAAAGTTCAAGGAGAGGTGGTGCAGGGTTAGAAATTGCTTTAATTTACTTTTTGGAACTGATCTGCTGACAATGTTCCTATAGTTACTGTGGTTTGGTAATAGTGGTTAATGAAAGAAAAACCAATAAATTTCCTAGAATTCAGTAAGGGCAAAATAAACAATGCAGTAACCTGATTAAAAATATATATATATATCTTTAGGAGCTATTTCTGTTGCACACCACAACACATTTCAGAGCAAAAAATAGCCTTTGTTGTGCTCTGCACTGAGAGCAACTCCCTGATGTGCACAGCTGAATCCAGTGGGAATCCATCATACCAATACAAAATACACTGGATTTCTGCCCTCATTTTGTGAACAAAAGCACAGTATCTTGTCTGTATTCCATTCATTCATGCTGAATTTCAGATTCTTTGGAGTTTTGTCATTGTGTTGGCTCACTTATGAGCTCAAATTAATTTTTAATGACTTAAGAATCCACAAAGGGCTCAGTATTTCCTGAAATCACACCTCTATACTTCAACTTCAAGCTTCACTAACCCTCAGAAATTCCTGCCGCTGCCATTACGGGGGTTGATTGGGCACTCGTTAGCTTTTTGATCTCTTCTACAATCGTTACTCCATTCATCAGCCAGCCAGCTGGCTGCATCGGCTCCCTTTGGAGTCCCTTTCCCCGACTAAGCAGTGCTGCCATAAAACTGCATTGTATCCGCGCGCTCTGCCCTTCCTCCACAGATGTTACCGTTTCAATGGGCATACACAGCCCCTCGGCAAAGGCATAATGCTGCTCTGCCAAGTTCCTCTTGGCCAAGGTACTTCTTGATGCTGTTGTTTTGGTTTTCTTTTTTGTTCTTCTTTTTTAGAGCTCGTGCCAACCACATACCTTTCCCACCCCAAGGAAAGAACGTCTTTGGTTTACCCTGTCTGGCAGCCTGCCCACATGGCATCCTGGTTTCTGGAGTTCAGCATGGTTTCCATATGATCAGATTAGATTATTTGGGGATAATAAATGATTTAGCAGTGCGCAGCACTCTCTGGAGCATAGTCATTTACGCTCAACAAATATTTTGTATACAAAAAATTGCAAAACCCAGAAATGTAATCTAACCTTGGGCAGAGCTATTTTTCTTGAACAATGGAGTAAAGTAATAATCTTGAATAAGATATTCTGTATAAATCTCTACCCTATGCAATGAAGTAATTTTTATCTGTCATTCTTTATTTTTTAATCCCACTACCAATTACTGATGTGAAATACAACTAGCTCTGATGAAATTGCTCAAGAATAACCGTGATCAGAATCTGGATTTACTCTGTATATATTATCACTGCTGTACAGAATAAGCTAACCAAATATATGCTCCTCTTTGCTATTCTTGGGGCTTGCTTAGTTCATGCATCACCTTTAATGGGACACTTTAAGAAGGTATGTAAAGGAAAAAGAATTAGCATTCATTAGAGATAAGTGTGGCCTAACGAGGAATTCATGGAGAATGGCAGGATGAGCAGGAACTACATGGTGACAGCTGTGGTGGTGGACAGGTGTCTGGTATTCTTCAAGGCTGCTCACAGCAACAATCATCAGATTTATTGCTTCATTATAGAATGTGTGAGAAAGAAGGTGCACAGAAGATAATATAAAATATTTATAGTTTATTTGTCTTTTCATAACTGCTCTATGTGGCAGGCATACCTGTGGGAAAATTCCCCTTATCTTTGGCAGAAGCAGATGCCTGGGAGCATTTGTAGGCAGATTGCAGCCTGAAAGAAGCATTTCAGTGAGCTGTGTGTGCACAAGGAGCAGGAGGAAAGCTGGAAGCACGCATATTCAGGTATAGAAGTTCTGCAGGTGGGGCTCAGAGCAGTTTCCAAAATGCTTTCACTGCACTTAGGCTGCTCAGCAGTTTTATCATTGACCCTGGGAGGTAAAAGGGAGATTGAGGCTCAATGAATGACAGGCTTACCTTTCCTTGAAGATATTTCCTATCAGTGGGGCAGATACTGATTTGCTGGTGACTCCATTTTGCCCCCTCTTCACCTAAACCAGGGACCTGGCTTGCCATGGTTTTCAGCTCAGCATCTTTCCCAGCTGCACAGTTATATCGTGCACAGAAGTTATTTCCCAGTAGTTGTTCTGTGGACAGAACCTGGGTCATTTCACAAATTCCCCACCCCCACGATTATTCTGGTCATCTCCTCCTCATCCCTGCACCCGCTCTCATGTAACACTGGCCAGATCTCCTCCATCTCCCTTACTCTGTCTCCTCATTCCTTCAGCTGTGCCTCATGTTTTCACTAATTCCTCACTGCAATGCTTCATCTTCTTCTCATGCCTCTATATTTTTGGCAGCTCAAGAGGCAGCATATGCTCCGGCGGGTTCGGAGCTACGTATGTGCTGCCTGTCTTGCCAGCGTACACATGCTGTTCACGCAGTGGAGTGATGCCTCTTGCAGTGGAGGAGGGCTGAGCTACCCTTTCCTGACCTCCTTTGGGGCACTCCCTCAGTATTCTCTACCCAGTCACTGGCATTTTGTGATCCTTGTAGGAGTTAAATATCTTTGAGACTTTTACTTTGATGAATTTGGTAAAAATAGCCTCACAGCTTCAGGAGTCTTTGCAGGGAGGGGTGGCAGACAGGAGGACAGGCAGCTGCTGCAATTGCACAGCTCCAATTCCTTAGAAAACTGAGCTAAAAATGAATTACATTGGAAAACAGATCCTAAGGAGCTGGACTCAGTACCATCACCTTTTGTCCATCTACCAGGCTTCCCGTCTCTCACCCTGAATTTAGATTGCAAGGTCCATGGGGCAAGAAATGCATTTGTGCTGTCTGTATTCTCCATTACAGTAATAAAAAAATAGTAACAGAAATACACAGGATTTCACCAGATTCGGTCTCTATGGCAATTGCTTCTCACAAAATTGTTTCAAAAGCCCCAGCGCATGAAGCCAGTAAACTCCGACTTCGATATGATTGAAGGTGTTGCAAGCTGCCCTTTGACTTCTTCCCCAGATGCTCTCTTCTCCCCCCAGTATATATTTTTTTTGGCACTCTGACCTTCTGGCACTCAGTATGCCAGGTCTCCCTCCGAAATCTGTTGTCATGGAGATTTGGGCTAGCACTCCTGGGGGAGAGTGTGCCTCTCTCAACTATCCAAGTGACAAGCCCAGAGCAAACCTGCACCCCCAAGGAGCTCAGTCCCCAGCAAGATCTGCCCGCTGTGCGGCTCATCAAGTCTGCCAGAGCTGCTGGGGCATCACCTAGTGAATGTAATGCAGGGAAACCAACTCTGAATTCTTAAAACCACCAGGGTGTGTCCAGATTTCCCTGCAAATCTGCAAGCTTTCACAGGAGGTCACTCACTGGCTGGCTGTGCTGCCGCAGCATTAAGAGTTCTAATGAAATAATAAGGCAAGAGTGGTTATGTTCGTAATAACCTAATAACATCTCGAGAGTGGTGAGAAGCAAGATGGAGTGATTGAAAATTTGCCATGATATTCACTGCCAAGGGCTGGGGGTAAGAGACATCATAAAATCATGAATCAGTTTAACAGAGTTAAATTTTCTTCCTTGTTAGTTTGAACAATAGAATAAGTGATTGGTATTCATACATGTCATGAAGGGACCAGAAAGATGGAGGTTAGCTCACATGGGAAGAAAAGGCAATACTATATAGCTAACCAAAATGGATAAATGAAAAACACTGAAAACACATAGGAGTAAGCCTGTTCTCAATGGTTTGAAATATGGCAGCATTTATGACCACTGTTCTGCAGTATATACATCAAATTTTCCTGTCTCAAGTGGCTAGACAAAATTAAAATTTCTCTTTTTCAAAAGGAATAGCAAGACCTATGATGCCAGATCACCTTTTCCACTCTTGTGTTCCTGTGTTAGAAGGTCTTGCCTGCTCCTTGCACATTAAAGCACTCCTCATATCCACAGGACTGTTGTTTGTCTCTGCTTGTAATTCAGCCCCCAGGCAACAGAGAATATTGCTAAATTTTTAGCATCTGCTAAAGCAGAAGCAACCTGGAGCTCAGGAGTTTCCCAGGAAGCTCTGTTTCTGTTTTTATGCACTTTGGATACCTGCTGTGTAAATGCAGTGTTTGGCAAGGGGACAGAAATAACTTCTAAAAAAGGGGCCAAGGGCTTGGTCAACTAACTCCATGGCATTAGTCAGCATTGGCCCTTGAACCCTTGAAGGTTATCCCTTGAAACAGAGACACTGAAGCTGCCTCAGGGTTAGGTGGAACCCCCTGAGGAAAGTCCCATCTCCTACACACGTCCCCAGCAGGTTGGCAATGATCTGTCTTGAACAGAAGGCAAAGTCATGTCTGGCTGTTAATTACAGAGGGTGGGAAAAGCCATCTTGCTCTTTGTTCACTGTGGACAAGAGGGACTTCTCAAGAGACTTTCTAGGTGCACTTAACTTTCATAGCACAGGTTGCATGCAGGCAGAGTGCCCTGGCAGGGAAGGTCACATGCAGCAGAGAGATGTGAAGATGAAAGCTGCTAAAGTAAAGGGGAGCACACTTGAAAATGGTGCTCGTTGCTCCAAGTTGGGTGAAGTCTGCGCTGACATCTGTGGCCTTAGAGCTTGCAATATTCCCAAGTGTGTTACTGTCACCAGGTGCATGGAGCCAGGGCTGGGGTGGGTGTTTGGCTCTCACCTCCTTGCCTCTTGTCTGAGGTGGTGGCAACTCTCTCTTTCACTGTTTGGGAAATGGCTGCTGGGATAAAGCTGTCTCCTGCCAGGGGCTTACATGCAAGAGCCAGAGAAAATGAGAGCAAGAAAATGCTGAGGTTTCTCACAGAAATTAGTAATTAAACATCCAGTCTTTGAGGAATGGCTTCTGCCTGTATGCATGTGCTGAGCTCTGTCAGTCTTTGGAGAATGGCAGATCACAGCTGCTGACATGAGACACTCCTCCTGGCTGGCTTAAACTCTGTAAAGCTGCTCAGTCTGAGGGTTGCTTTGTATTCCAGAGTGCAGAGGGAAGCAGCCAGGGCTGTAACGAAGATTTGTACCAGTAGGAGCCCTACCTGAAATGCAACACCCAAGGAAAGCCTGAGCCCCAGCAAGGTGTCCCTAGGCACCAATGACAGGTGTGGGGACAAGCACATAGTGGTGGAGGAAGGAAGGAAAAGCCACAGCCAATGGAGAGGTGTGATTGTGAGTGAAAACCACGGAAGCTGTTGTTGTGTGTATAAGTTAAAAAGGGGGTTGGAGATGTAAGCAAAGCAAATCTCAGGAAAAGGAGTCTGGTGTTAATATAGAAACTAAAAGGGGCTCCTGACTTCATCAGTTAGCAACCTCCATGACACCCAAATGTGTAACCAAAATGGTGGGAAAAGCTGCTATGTGATACCTGAAAACTGTGCTTAAGCATCAATATCAATGCCATTCGAGTGGTGGATATTCCTTCATGCCATGCCATGCCATCCCACCTCATTCATCCTTTTTTTGTAGCAGTTCATCTTTGATTTAGTCTTATGCATGAACTAAGTCACAGCCAATCATCACAAATCATGCATTTATGTGAGATGGGAGCACTTGGATGCTCAGGCATGTGCAGCTTGTACTGTATCCTAGTTTAAATCCCAAGTCACGAGACAAGGTCACTGAAATTTGTGTGTTAAGGAGAACAAAATAACAATACTATCCCCAAGTCCTTCCTGATATTGTTCCAATACAGCAGATATAAAATACCACTGTCAACAACTATTAAAAGACTGTGGTTTCACCAAACGAACATTCCAAAAGCCGTTCCCTTAAGTGCAAGTCCAGAGTGACTAGAGCCAGCTACTTGTCTTTGGCATTTATTCCTATCCTATTTAACCTTAAGGTAAGTCACTCAGGCCAAGACTGACTAAAGCAAAGGCCAGGAAGGACCAGGATCTCTGATAGTTCTCTGTATTTGTTGAGGTTGAGCAGCCGTGAGGGAGCAAGCAAGGATGTAGCAGCCACTGGCTGATCTCTGTAATGACTGCGAGGTCCTCACCAAGCCAGCGGTGGCACAGCACAGATAACCTGTAGGATTGGATCAGGAAAAAGCTGTTAAGACAATGACGTACATGAAGTTACAGTCTTGGGTGATCACTGAATCAGTGGCTTAACAGGATGAGTTAAATCATCCTTTCTGAGTTCAGACGGCCTTTCCGAGTTAAAATGAGTTGTCTTTCTGAGTTAAAATGTGTTCAGTGGCCATGCACTCAGGCATTAAGACTGAATCAGACACCTTCATCACACACCTTCTTCACCACCTTTTCTGGAATTTGAGTTTTGGCACCAGGTTCCCAGCATCTCATTCAATGTCTTCTGCTCTTTTGTAGACATCTGAACCATGTCAGTCACTCTTCTGAGACAGACTTTTCTAATGATTTCAAACATTCCTCTTGCTTCTCTGCAAGTGTCATGAAAACCTTCTTTCCTTTTCCTTACCTGCTCATTATTTTTTCTATTGCTTCTACCCACTAACTGGTGAGTGAGATCACTTCCATCTTGGCTGCTTTTCTAACCCACCTTTTTCTTCAAATCTTTGTAGGTCACACCTTGTCTGCAAGGACATTTGTTTCTGTCTCTCTCTCTCTTTTTTTTTTTTTTTTTTCCAACCTATCTCCACAGTGCATTTGGAGACAGATTGGCTAAAAGAAAGGTTTATAAAAGAAATTGCCTCAAATTGTACTGAGAACGCACTTGGGCTTCCATATCACAGCAAACCAACAGGGTGCAGTACCACACTGCATGCTGCTCCTCACAGACACACATAGAGCTTGTCTCTTTATATCTGCAAAAAGTAATTGCCCAGTTCCAAAACATGAAATTCAGTTGGTTCTGCTCAGCTTAACATATATTTCTCAAGCACATGTCAGCATTCTTACCTAAATGAATTTGAATTGCACATAAATAAGAGAGGGTAGATGGAAAAATGGCTTTTTTTTTTTTTTTTTTTTTTTTGTAAAGCCACTTAAATACTTTTTTACCTGCTCACTTGAAACCCTCACAGTGACAACCACCCGAAGTGTGTTTTCATGGCTATGGAGCCACAAGAAATAGCCATGAGTCTTCAAATGAGATGAACGCGTGCTGACTGCAAAGGGGATTTAAAGTGATCTTCTATAAATAGTTAATACAGCATAAATGGAGTACAAAGAAATAGAATCACTAAGCAGGAGAGATAGAATGGTGTCTTACTTACGTGTGGCACTTGCAGTCAGCCTGAATGTTTTTCCTCTAACACAGTACACTAATTTCACTCATGGCTTGCCATTTCAATCTTCCAGCTCGGCTAATACAGCTGCCTGAAAATTAGCAGAGCTTCGAGCCCATGTTTGTCATTTGCATTACAGGGTGCTGTGGAGCAGGGTCTTTGGCTGCTATGAAATGACACAGGTCCACTGAAAAGCAAAAATACCTGTCCTGTAAAACAAGGCACTGCTCTCTACTTATGGTCAGACTATAACTGCTTGGCATGGCTGGATTCTTTATTCTTCAACCTGAAGCTATTTCTGTTTCCCTTGACAATGAGAGTAAACAGCACAGCAAGCCTGTGTATGAGTTTTCTAGAATCTAATTCCCATGACTTTTTTTTTTTCTTAATTCCTCTTACAAACTCTGAAGGCTGAACTGCCTATAAATCCCCTTCAGGAATATGCAGAAATACCAGGAATTTGAGGTTTTTATTTTCAAGAACACTCATTATTTCTGTGGCAAGCAGAGAGCCCTGCAGCAGCGAGGGCAGCAAGGGAGGATTGCAAACACTGGTGCCTCCTGGTCCAGGGTTCCTGGCTGCAGCAGCCCTTGTGTGTGCCGGTCCCTGAAGGCAGCATGGTGCTGCCACACACCTTGGGGATGATGCTCCTGCGGGTTTCTCCAGTTCTCTTCAGGGATTGAGCTGTAGGAAAACCTGATAAAGCAGCATTTTCTTGCCAGGCAGGTATGATGCACAAGGAGCTGTAGCCAACTGTGTACCTGGGGCTTCTCTCACAGCTGTGAGATTTTGTTTTGCTACAAAGATTTCTACCTTTGGATGAAGAGATCTTCCTCCATTGTCTTGCCAGCAGCTGGTGCATTTGGGTTGTGCACAGATGCTGAAGTTCAGCCTTCCCCTTGCATGGCCCACTTCTATCTCCAATCAGACTTGTAGAAGGGGTTGGGGAGCCAGTGGTGGGGTGCAGGAATGAATGTGCCACCGTAGTCAAAGCAAGCTGCAGGAACCGAGTCTTAAGCAAACAGTCCTAAGTCTGTGGCTTTAGGGCTATTTTGACAGAGGCTGAAATGCATGTCCTTTGTGTGAAGTCAGTCCTAGTTAAATGGCTGCTGAGATGAGTCTCTACTGTGAACAACCTCTGAACAACCACAAGGAACTTGACCTTCCGTAGTATTTCCTTCTTTTTTATGGTACTGTTAAAAATCTCTTAATTGCTAAGCAGATACTGTTAAAAATCTTGTAACAGAGAAGAAGAATGGTGCTTTCTACTAGTACTCTCAGATACTTGCAAATAACATTATTTCCTAAGATTGTTTTGTTCTGTTTCCTTCCTGATTTCTGTGTGACAACATTGGTAACAAAAAGCAGAAGACAAAGGACAAGGAAGTGAGAGTTCAGTTCTTCAGATATGAGATCATCCCCAAGGAAAAACTGCCTTTAATTTTATAATGTGGCTTCCTTTTCTCCTCTAACTTATATTGAGCTTCCCATTTGCCTGCCTGAAGCAGAAGGAAGCCATATGAGAGAGTTACTGTTGTTTCTTCCCATATCTTCTGGGGTCGCAGAATTCTGTGTAACATAGATGATAGTCAGCAAAACTTGCCGTGGGACTAAAAGAGGGAAAAAGAAGTATTTTAGAAAAAAACCCAAACTGTTAGGTACTTCTCTGTTGACAGTATTAGGAAGTTTGTTAGGAAGTAGCAGTGATGGTGAAAAATACCCGTGAGCATTGGCTCAGTTACCAAAGAGAAGAATGAGTGGGGAGCCCAAAATCTACAGGAAAAAAAATTACCCATGGGGTGTTCTGACACCTGAAAATGCTAAACCAAACAAAAGCCAAGCCTGCTGCTTACAGCCCTCTCCCTTGCTGAGCAAATCCACAGGATTCAGCAGAGAAATCCACCCAGAGATGTGAGCAAGATTATGGTGGTTCTGGGAAGAAGTGCCAGGAAGAGCTCCTGTCAGCACCAAGGGCATCTTTGATGCTGAGGAAGTACTTAATTGAGGAAGATTGTCAGAACACAAAAGTGGGATTAAAAGGCTCTGAAAGCCTTTTAAAAGCCTTTGTACTGTTTCTAAAAAGTGTTGTGCCTTTTATCTTCAGAGCTGTCAAACCAACCCTTCAAAAGATGTAGTTGTGGAGTAGAAGTGGATTAAAATGCTACTTAAAATCCATTCTGTGTTTTCTGTTAATTTGTGCTTAATTTCTGCCTTATTCAAGTGTGTTCAGGTTATGTTTTCATGCTTTTGTTCCCCAAGACTGAGTGTAAAGTTACCCTTACAGAAAAAGGATGCTGGTCTTGTTTTTATTTCATTGCAAAGAGCTACTACATTCAGAAATGAGCAGAATATTACAAAACTTGTGTTACAGCCATGGAAGTTCATGTCCTTTACTATAATACTGAAGGTTTGTGCCTTACACTGGTGCTGAGCTCCCTTTATGTCAGCAGGGAGGGGGAAGGTCAGCAGCTGGGAGCTGCTGCCGCAGTCAAGGGTTTCTGTGCCCATATGAGCAAGTGCTTCCTCTGTTCCTTCTCACACAACCGTACCCCCCAGAAAGACTGTCTGTGCCTTGCAGCTCACTCATTTCTCACTGTGTGTTGAATTTCAAGATGAGATGCAGAATCTGGCAAATGTCAGTTTAAGGCACAGTTAGATTTTCTTCCTTACCTGTGTTGCTTTTCCGTTCCTTTGCAACAAGATACCAGCTTTTTGAAGTAGGGTACAGCTAGGTGTGGGCTCAGACAGCAAGAAAGGAAGCCTGCCCTTGGTGTCCTTCGGGAGTGGGAGTGGTTTCTGTCCCTACATATACAGAAGAAGTGGCTTTGTTCCCTCCATCGCTTGCCCTGTCAGCTCCTTGGCTACATGACTCTTCCCTCTCTCTGTGTACCCTCACCCTGCTCCATCCACAGTCTGGTGGCTCCATGGTCCTCCCCTGGACAAGGCAGCAGCAAGCTGTGTTGCCTGCATCTGTACTGGGGCTAAGTCTAATAAGATGGGGAAGTCTGGTGATCAGAATAGATGACATGGGTAATAAAAGTGTTAATGAGCTGAAACAGGTGAACTGACAGATGCCTTCCAGCATTTCCAGACAGCAGTGAGTTGGGTCACACTGTGCTCACAGAGGGGGCTGAGGAGGAAAGCAGCAGAGTGCTATGCTACCTGTTCCTGCCCTGCTGGATCGGCAGGGTGGCTGTTCAGAGGAGGTTGAGCCTGCCAGCCCCCAACCAATGGGGCACATGGGACCCTTCGGCCGGGCATATGCAAGAGAAGACATTGCCATGGTGAGACCATCAAGAGGCTGGGAAGATGCCTGTAGCCTGAAAAGGATGGGCTGTGCTTCATGTTAGTTGGCTTTCTGTTACTGCAGGGAGGAGGGACTCCAGGATTGCCTGCATCTCTGGCACACCCAGGGCAGCCCTGGTTTGCGCTGTACTCCCAGAAAGCCCTGACAGATGCTCCCCACCACTGCAGGCTGCCCTGCAGCATCTGACTGCTAATGAGAAACAACTCTGATCTCCCTCCCTGTTTCCAGGATTTTTCTCAAAACCTGTAAAAACGCAAGGACTTTAAGGCCAGTAACAGCAGAGTAATTGCAGAAGCAATAAAAATGATTGGGTCAGGCCAAAACCAGTAAGGTACCAATCTGAAATTTTCTTCCTTTCCTTTCCTTTCCTTTCCTTTCCTTTCCTTTCCTTTCCTTTCCTTTCCTTTCCTTTCCTTTCCTTT
>JANHGN010026981.1:0-30029 GCA_024605025.1 Megaceryle maxima
TTTTAAGAGTAGCGTTTCTCTTTTGGGTTTTATTTCTTTGATTTGAATAGGCAGGGTTTCAAGTATGGGGTTTCCTAGCTTTGGGCCCCCCCTTTGGGTCCAGGGAGGGGGGAGCTGAGCAGAGAAGGCCCCTCATGAACCAAACTCCCGTTGCTAATTAGGCCTGGAGTGCTGGGCCCTTCGCCACGTGTTTGCTCAGCAATGACCCTTCTCCCCCTTGCGCAGGAGCGCCTGTGAAGAGCTGGTTGGCGCAGGGAGCTGGGGGTACCAGCACACGACCACTGGAAACAGTCGCAGCTGCCCCAAGTCCACAGTTCCCAGCTGCAGAGATCTCTTAAGAGAAGTTCCCACTGCTGCCCGAGGTCACAGCCCACTTCCAGCACAAGGGAGGAGCCGGCTCTGGGGTGCAGGAGCACCCATGGACCCATCAGTGCTGGCATCTTCCCTCCAGCACCCAGACACAGACTCTGCCACCTCCCACCCCTCCTGCCTCCACTCTAGGCTGGGAGAAGGGATGGGACAGCAAAGGACTGGCAGGACCTGTCCTGTGGCAGGCAGCTGCCACTGCTTCCATGGCAACCAGCCCAGCACATGCACCCAGCCCCACAATCGTTATTTGCTTTGCCCACAGCCCGAGCTGGAATCTGCAATAACTGCACCAAGCAGCTAATCAGCAATCCAGTCCCCAGCCCCGAGGAATAGGGGAACCCTCTCACTGGGCCAAGGACAGAGCTGTCACAGGGACTGGTCTCCCCTGGAAGGAGAAACAAATGCCCAAGGCAGCAACCACAAACCTCATCTAGACATGGGAAGGGCAGATGTTGGCTTGAGGTCCCGAGCCTTTGACATTGAGGATAGACCTTGGAATCAGAGAACTCAAAAGGCACCAGGAGCCATCACCAGGTTAAGAGGAAGCAGCCTCAAGTTGCCCCAGGGGAGGTTTAGGTTGGAGCTGAGGAACAATTTGTTCCCCTTGAGGGTTGCCCGGGGCTGTCCCAGGCTGCCCAGGGCAGGGGTGGAGTCCCCGTGATCCCTGGAGGGGTTTCCAAGCCCCCCGATGGAGTTGTGGGCCATGGGTCAGGGTAGTGCAGGGGGAGCCAATGGACTTGATGACCTTCCAGCTCTCTTCCCAGAAGAGCAATTCTAAGAACTCACTCCTTCCCCAGAAGCGGTGACACATCGGGCCCCTTGTGAAGAGCTCAGCATGTCCAGCTCAGCGCTGCTTTCAACCAAGCCTGTCTGGTGCTGGGAGCCCTTACAAATCCCATTAGACTCTCCAGGAACAAGCAATCCCTTGGAGCAGCTCCCCAGCTCCAGCAGAAGCTGCTCAGTGACCATGAGGCTGCAGCCTGAACCCAGGAGTCTCCCAAGTCTGCTGCTTGACCAGGACTGTGGGCAAAGGAGAGAAAGCAGCAGACCCAGAGAAGCAACACTTCCATACACTTGCTCTTTTTATCCCCTGGGCACCAGTGCTGCCAGGATGCAGGTGCTGGGATGAGGGGCAGCACTGGCCTGCAGAGTAATCGGTAAAAGGCAAAGTGATCCCAAGAGGAATCTCCCCTGTGGACACTGGACACAGGACTCCCCCCATCCAGCAGCCAGCTTGGAGACAGCTACAGCACGAGACTAGAGAGGACTGTGTGTGACTGGAGAGGGGGTTATTTCATGGATATTAGCTGGAATATATGGAAAGTTTAGGAACATGAAGTAAAAAAACAACAAACCAACAAAAAAACCAATAAAAGTGTTGGAGTGGGACAAAGGCAGAGCATCAGTTAAGGCCCCATGACCTCATACCTCTGAACCTCACCGAGCACCGAGGGGCTGGAGCAGAATCACCCCTGTGGCCCATGACCCCTCCTGGGGACAGACACCCCCCCAGCCCGGAGGTATACAAGAGTCAAAGTTACACACAATGAGGCAGCTGAAATTACATTAGAAGGGGGGGGGGGGAAATCAGAAGCAAAACAGGCACAATAAAAAGATAGGAAAAATCAGAAGCAAAGAAAACAGAAGAAATTTATTGAAAGCACAAGTACAGACTGGCCAATAACTGCTTTCTACAATCCGACAGTAAATAATGGAGCTACAGAAAGGTACAAAGGTTGTTATAAAATAGTTTTTAATTTCATTTCTTTTTGCATTACAAACATTCTTTGAAAGAGGCAATGGAATTCGGATGTTGTGTATCTTACCCTCCCCACCCACCTTCTGCAATACTGAACCTGTAAGAGCTGTTATCAAAATATACAATACATCTGTTCACCATAAAAAACTGGGTTTTGCTGCCCCCTCACGTCTTACAACAGGTATAAAAAAAATTATAAATATGTACACCCTTTTTGTTACTCACATTCTTTACATGCAAACACAGGGATCCAAAGGGAAAAAATCCAAAAGAAAACCAAAACACCACCACACCCCAATCGCCTGGGTTCCAGGGTTACCTCGATTCCTTTCACTTGCATTTTGCAAAACACACAGAGCCTGGGGGGCTGGCCACCAGGCAGGTCTCCTTTCAATAAGCCTCTTCCCGCTGTCACAGGGAGGAGGCTGATTGACACAGTTACAGGTTAAACCACAGCTATTCCACTTGGGTCGCACCAGGACCCTCACTGGGGACCCATCACCAGGGACCCTTAGTGAGGACCCTCCTCTGAAGCATGTCCCAGCTGTGGGAGGTGCCCGCTTTTCACCTGGGAGGCAGGTGAGGGAACAGTCTCTAAGGTGACAACCACCACTAAGACACCTGGGCATGCCCTCCTGACCCTCAGACACTGGCAAGGAAACAGAGCTTCCCAGAGGCAGTTTGAGGCCTCATTAATGGGCTCCCCCAGACTGAGGTAACCAAAACCAGCATCTGCTCCTTGGCTGAACTGGGGGCACCACTTTAATCCAAGATGGTTTGAGACTCCTCAGCCACCCACTGAAGACCACAGCGGACCAGGATCACCCACAGCCAGGCTGAGATCCACAGCCTCATGCCACAACCCAAGCTGAAACCCACTCAGACCGCACACGCTTCTCCAGCCTAGTTCCCCTCAAGAGCTCAGGGAGGAACTACGCAAAGTTAAGACTTCTCCAAACACTCAGTGCTGGGCAAGTCAAGAGCTCCCACATGAAGCAAGGAAATCGTAACTTGCAACACTAAGACAATTAAAAAACAAACTTTGGTCCACAATTTGCAGAAAAACCCTGAAAAAAGTACAAGACTTGTTATTTTGCATCCAAACAGGTTGCAGGTTAGAGGGAAATGTAAGGCAACATCGGATCACACAAAGAGAAGGCAGAATGGCCCGGGAAGGAGTTGTAAGCCAGAAACAAAAAAAATAATAAATGGTCTTATCGTTGGGGAAAAAAATCTGCTGCATTCTACTTTTCATAAATTCCCTTCCTATAACTTAGAAGATCTGGGCTCATAGGTTAATAAGGTAAAGACTTTAGCCTGGGTCCTTTTACTTCAATTCACGAGCAGTTTGTGCTCATTACCTCCAAAGTCTGCTTCGCTTTACCACAATTTCTTTTCTTTACGCATCCTCAGTCATGACCTCAGCCTGACAACTAAATTCCTGCCCTACAGTTTCAATTACAAAAGAAAATAAAAT
The DNA here is from genome assembly GCA_024605025.1 of Megaceryle maxima. Lineage (NCBI taxonomy): Eukaryota > Metazoa > Chordata > Aves > Coraciiformes > Cerylidae > Megaceryle > Megaceryle maxima. The sequence goes on from JANHGN010026981.1 coordinate 3,606, forward strand.
AAGAAAGTACAGTATACGAGGGTAATACCACAAAGGAGTAAATTTAGATTACGTTTATACCATCTTATCATTCTATAAAAAGGTACTTAAACTATTTCTTTTGCATATAAAGAGATTAGAATATTTGGTCAACTGGAAATATTGCTAGGCACAGATGACAGCAACAGCATCAAAAAAGTATAATACAAGAATTACAACAAAAAAGCTCAACTGCTGAAGACATGCTATAAGAATGATGGCAGAGCTACATTGGTCTCATTAAATCTCCGATTACAGGCACGAAGGTGCCTCGCTCAGACACCTTTCTAAACATGGGATAGCCAATAATTCTCCAAATCCTAGCCGAGTATTTCGATATATAATATGTACACACACGCGCCCGATGGCGACAATGATTCGTCTTCACAAGTGTCCCGCAGTGGTTCGTTTGTCTCTTGATCAATTCTCTCATGACTTGCCATGGACAATGGAATGTGGTTTGGCCTTGGGAACGCTTCCCCACCCAGACCCCTCTGCCTAGGCTGGATCTAACGGACAAAGGGCCTCAACTCCCACGCCGTGAGCAGATGGGGGTGGGGAGCAGCACAGAGGGGGTAGATGCTGCGACATGGCATGGACAGCGGGGGTACAACTGCCTGGAGAGTCAAAGCCCAATATTTTCTTTATCCACTCTGCCAAGCTTCACTCATCCTTCCCTACAACAGAGCTCGGGCATCGCCCTCAACTCTCCCAAATCCACTCCCTGCAGTTCAGATGTTCTCCCCAGAGAAGGAAAGGGTTTAAGGCACAGGACAGCAGATGCACAATTAAAGTAGGATCAATGCAACTGAATTTTTTTTGTGCTGGGTGAGTTGGGAGCTCCTGTACACCAAAAAGTCCTGCCAAAAGTCCTGACTCCAAAGGCGCTAAAGTGAATTTACACAGTGGTTTTAGGTCTTTCAAGGCATGGATGGGTAAAGAAAATAAAAAAGGCATCAATGTGAAACCTGATAAAACTTGTTAGGATCTGCTTTTTTTGGGGGGAGGAGGAGGAGGAAGGGAGGGGAATTTCCCAGAGCAGGTTCCAAAGTGTAAACGTGAACTTGTGATTTTGTTTTTATTCGAACAGTCAAGATTGTTACCCATCACCGCAAGGTTAGCAATAGGAATTAGATTTAAATTTTTTTTTTTTTAAAAACCGGTAAACTGATTTCTCTTTAAAAAAATAAAATCTCTGGTCTTTTAAGGTCACTTCAGCTGCATTTTTAAAGTGGCTTTTTTTCTGGAATGATGGAAGTTGAAACCCTCGTGTTCAGCCCTTTAAGGTCAAGGCTGAACCCAAGAGGTTTAAGTCAAGTCCATTTTGTCTCATGCCTTCCAAAGCTTTAAATAGTAGACTTCGAGAAGGACACACGCAGGTGGTGATTCTCACCCAGGTCATGGTTGTGGAGCTCAATGAGTGACTGAATGGCTTCTTCCAAGGAGCCCATCTGGATCAGAGCCATCTTACGGTCCTTCCTGGCAAGACCCAAGTTGAAGTCACATTCAGAGCCCCTGCATGCAGGGCTCCCCCAGTGCAACCCAAGTTTTCTTATCTAGCACACAACAAGGCCAGTAAAAGATTAACTGCCCACGGAATTGCAATGTTCTTTCTTTTCAGAGGGAAGGGTTTCCCTCTGTGATAAACACACACATCCAAACTTCGCACTCAGCCACCCCAGTTCTCACACTGTCCATGCACTCATTCCAGGATTACTCTGGAATTCTTTATTCCAGAGAGTCAAGTACAATGTTAGCAAGGACTCCGCTCACCTTTCACTTCACCTGAGCTGGAATTCCATCAGAACAAAGTATTTCTACCCTTCTCACACCGAAAAGCCCAGTGTTAGCACAGGACATAAAAGAAAACACTTACTGGAAGAATTTGAATCCTTTGACCATCCCACCATTGCTTGAAAACAACATCTTAAGGTCTTCTTCAGTTATCGAAGGTCTGAAACAAAGTTTTTCCAGTCAAATGTACGTTGACAGGCTGAAGTAATCTCCAAAACCCAGTTCTCTCCAGCATCCTTGTCTAAATTCCCTTGGACTGGGACGGTGACAAGAACTAAAGGAAGACAGGCAAAGCCTCCCTCCTGCTGGCACCAAAAGCTGCCTGTGTTTACACTCAAACTACACCTGGAAGCGGTTTTATTCTCAGCCATAAAGGAACTCTCCATGCGGATACTTACGGAATATTGGACAGGTGAAGAGTGGCAGAAGGGGGAAAGATGTTTTGGAAATTTTTGGAGCCTGGTTTCTTGAAACGATGTAGAGGAGAATTTCCATAGTCCTTAGTCAGACCATGGTCCTCCTGTCCCTCACGAGGAAGCTGCACTGTCTGGTGCTTGGACAACGTGATACGGATTGGCTTTCCGTGGAGCTTCTGCCCATTTAAATGGCTCATGGCTGCAACAGCAAACAAAAGCACAAGGGCACATCAGTTTCATTTAGACACTGATTATCAAAGCTAGAGGCTCATTCCAGTTCTTCCCTTTGCAGACACCTCATCCTCCAGGGATGGCAGGACAGGCACCATTCCCCCACCTTACTACGCTGCTCGTTCTAGCTTCCCTCTAGATAACCTTGCAAACAACCCAGACCTTCTCCAGAGCTGCCCCAAATCCACACTACGTCTACAGGCACAGTGACTAAGTGCACAGACACATTCAGGCTCAGGGTCTTCTTTCAGAAGGGAAGTAGTGACATTAATGCTTTAATTACCCATTAGGTATCTTAATGCTAACGGTCTGATACTTTGAAGCTTGCTTACCAAGCTGGGCCTGGTTCCCATCAGTCATCTGCACTAGGGCATTCTCTTTCTTCTTAAATAAAATTTTCACTCTCTGCACATCACCATAGACTCCTTCAAAAAGCGAGGAAACAAGAGTAGTCTTAGGCAGGGGAAAATAATGAAGTCGCATTCAACTTAATATTAGCTACTCAATCCAACAGCAAAAACATTCATTCACAACCAGAACTGATCTCATTCCAACCATGGTTACTTATTCTGCTCTAATTAAGGGCAATTCTTACACAGCAGAATAATAATGGAACAATACATTAAAGAAAAGACACTGGGTTTCAGCAAAAAGCCAAAATCTTACTGCCAGAAGACTGGACAATTTTTGCATGCTATCACCATTTAAAACTCTTACAAAAGACATGCAAAGCAATAAACCATGCACAACTGAACGTAAAATAAAGGCAAACTAAATTAAACGGCAAACTAAATCATGTAAAAAACCAAACGAAATTATGCATTCAAAAAAGGCAAACTGTACATTTTTTTGAAGTATCAAAAAAGTAAATCTCAAATAAATGAAAAAAAACACAAGGTAATAAAAAGTGTGAATAATAACATACCGAAAAGAATAAAGAGGCATTGGGGTGTAGCTCTCTTTAGAGAACAGCAGAGCAAGGCAGCGGAGGGACAGGGAAGAGGTAAGGAATCGAAGGGGAGAGCGAGGTTGCACAAATCGTCCACAACGAGGAAGGGCAGAGTCCCCGCAGGAAATGGCGAAATTGGTTGATGGATGATGAAGTTTTCAAGATGGTTAATATTGAAGGGCAGGTTGGTTTCCGAAGAGCAGGGTTTTTTTTTTTTGGAAGGGGAATGTATTTATTTGTTTTTATTTATTTTTGTTTGTTTGTTTCAAGCAACAACAGGAAGCAGAAGTACCGTGCAGTCAGTTGGCAAAGAAATTCCGGATCAGGGGAAGAAAAAAATTCAGGGATGGGGAGAAAAGAAAAAAGTAGCAAAAAACACAGGTCAGTAAATACATAAGGAGATATGTAGTGTTCCATCAGTCAGATTTATAGAATTCTACATACAATAACTTGTTTACAGAAACAGTTAATAGGTTTTACCTAGTGGAACACAATGATAAAAGAAAAGGCATTTTTACTTAAGATATACAAAGTAGTAAGAGACAGTACCACAAGAGTGACTTTCAGAGCCTTTGAGGGAATTAAACTGCAGTGGTGCTTCCAAAAATTTGACCAGAATTTTTTTCCTCTCTTTTTTGCCCATAAGAAATTACTTTCTGAAGCCAAGCACAGCTGTGCTTGCTGCTTTAGGACCAGCAACTGCAGGAGCAATCCACAGCTGTAACCAAACAAGGGACACCCAGTGGAGGCTCCGATCACTGCCTTTAAAGCAGAAGATGATCAAGGAGCAGCTGGACCATCACAAGATTCTCAAGAGGTCTGCCAGGGGGAACTCAGTACCTCATCTGCAGCAGAGTCCAGTCCCTGCCTTCTCCATGGCTTGGCCTCACCATGAGCTGCTACAATGGCTGAGACTCAGCCAGAGCAGCAGGAAAAGCACCTCTGCCCCAGTGGCAACTAACTCTGCACAGACAGCAGTCCACCCTGGAAGTCAGTGGCAGCTGCAGCACAGGGGGCCTCCTCTGCTCACCAGGGAAAGGAAAAATGGAGTAATTTCCGTTTCTGTGATTCCAAATCAGGAAAAAAACAAAACAACCAAAACCTCCTGTGTTATTGCAGAGTAGTCACTCCAGAGAAATACTGTCTCTTAACTAACTGGTTGTGGCATAGGTAAGTTTCTACAACACTGATTATACAGGCAATGGAAAAAAAGTTTCAGGTCTGTTAGTTCACAGCTTCAGTACAAGTATCAAAGTCTCTCTAGCCCAAAGATAAGCTGGATGGATAGTGAAGAGCTCATCAAAATATACAAGGCATGAAATAAGCACTTGATCCTCGACAGGAACTGCATGCACCCTTCTGACACCACTCAGAGCTGTGAGCACGTGCAAATTACACATGTACAGCACAGCCCAGTCACTGTCACCCAGACAATCGGAGCCACCCCAGGAAGCTGGTCAGGAATACCGATGCCAGCTCTTAGTAATTGAGCAGCAAGTGACAGGACGAAGCCAGAGATGCCCGTTCCTGGAATGGCAGAGGCGTTCCAACAACTCATCCAAAGCAGGGCTGTGTGACAGCCCCTGCCATTATTTCATGCCCTGGAGAAAACAGTAACAACAGATAAAAAAAGGTAGTTTGAAATAGTGATTCATCTGGTTCATCTCAAGAGTTAAACATTTTGATCGTTCATCACATCCAGGCTTGCCCTTTGATGCAAAAGAGGTTTTGTGGTTACTGACATCACTGGTAAGTTTGAGCTTTGCAAAGTATTAACTTGTGTGCACAGCCCCACCAGTTAAAGTGCTTTTCAGCAGAGACTCATCGTGCTCTGCGGCACACGCAAGAAAATTCTACACTTTAAATCCAACAAGGAGCCAAAAGCTGACTGAAAAAAATCCAAGATACCCGTATCAAATTCTTACAACTCTGTCTTTCATTAAAGATGATTTTTGTTCAAGTATTAGTTGCTTTAACAAAACCCCAGTATTTCAACTCACTGAATTAAGCAGAATTGAAAATGTACACTGTGAGCTGTTAAGGGGTTCAGCTATAGAAAAAACTTCCAGGAATCTTGGAAAGGGAAAATGTGCAAGCACATGGCAGAGGAAACACTGCACAAGTACAAGGTGAAGCTGACAGGGGTCCAGACACTACACAGACAGAAGAGAGCTCAGAATGAACTCTCTCTGTAGTTCTGAATTAATGTATTAAAAACTAGAACATGCTATGGAGAAGGAAGAATGGACATGACTGGTCTGTGACCCAAACAATGCTATGCCATGGGAATGGCAGGGAGACTCCAAACGGAAGAGGGAGGAAGGGACAGGTATTGTAGTCTTTCTGGGGCAAGAGCAGGCAGGCAGCGTCCTTGGCTTTGAACCAAAGAAGAGCAAGACTTGTTTGAGATGGGCTCTCTCATTTCCCTTCAGCACTAGAGTACTGTCTGTGTGCTCTGAGTTTTGGAGCTGGCAGAGCAAGTCCTTGACTTTTCTAGTTTTGCCATTTCCTTTAAGATACAGCAGGATTTCACTTTCAATGACTCTCAGCACAATCCGTGTTCAGAAAGTGAAAGCAGAGGTAATAAGAAAGAGGGAAAAAAAAGTAAAGTTAGGACTCCACTAACCTCAGGATTCAGATTGCTAACCAGCAGAACACAGTTCCCTGCCCCAGTGAGGCCGGGAATGGCAACCCGTCCTGCTGCAGCCACTGCAGCTGCTGCTGGGATAGCCAAAGGAGCTAATGCTGGAACTGTCAGGCCTGGAAATTAAAGAATATTAACCAGTAAAGAAATCTACAGCATGTACTCTAGTGTAATTCGCTGCACCAGAAGGGAGAGCAGCAGCACATCATCTGTAACATGCAAGTAGTGATCATTCAACCATGTCTCCCAAGAGCAGCAGCAGCCTCCAGTTCTGGTGCTGCAGGAAGTGTCATTAACAGTGTTTGCTCTTGCAGTGCCTGGTGCTTAAAAGGTGCCTCTCGGCACTACCTTGTCGACTACAATATTTTGCATGTCTCCCAAGAAGCGAAATCAGCACAAAGCGTCGGCTCCATCAGTGCAGGGAAGGTGTCGCAAACAGTGCATTTGGAAGGGGCTTTCCAACCAGTGCATGCCAAGAAATGCTTTGTCTTTAACCATGCAGAGCACAATCAGACGCTGTACGCAGCCACAAACTAGAGAAATATCAAAGTGTGACCTAGGCGCTTCAGCAACAGCCGGCACCTCCCTGTATTAGCCCTCTGAAGGGAAGAGCTTTAGAGCTCAAGGAACAATTGCTAGTGATCAGTTGCTTGAAATTACTTCTCAAAGCAGCATTGTGAATTTCCCCAACAGTTACAAAAAAGTCAGTGTAGCCTGGTCTGCTATGAAAAACAAAGCAGACATTGTTTAGACCAGCACTCCCCGGTTTAGCACCTCAACCCCAAGGCTTTAATCCCAGACACTTGGCTACTTCTTACTTGTTACCTACAACAGGTAGATAATAAATATTTACTCGCTATTTAGGAAAAGGGGACAAACATTCCTTACTTTTGATTACATTTACAGCAAAGCGAGTTCCCAACTCATAAAGAAATCCAGAACAAATTTTTTTCTCCTCTCTATCTTCCCTGATTATTTTAAATACTCTTCACCGTCTCTCCCTCCTCCTACTCCTATTTTCCTCTTCTCCCTGGGTATTGCCAGAGGTGTTACGGATGCACCACTTATGCACTGGAACACCATTCCCTTCTATACCTCAGTGCCAACATTTAGAATTTACAGGACTAACACCGACAAAAATATGCCTAGTTAAATTTAAAACATGAAAATTCTTCAGCAACAAAAAGAACTCTATAAAATGTCAACTTCTGAAATACAGTACCTGCACCCTGAGGAATTGGGAAGGTAGGAGGAAAACCAGCTCCTGCATATGGAGAAGGAGAGATTATTCCTGGGGCACCTGGGAAAGATACACACACATAAGGACATCCAATAGCAAGCAAACTCTAGACTTAGCTGGAATGTCTTCAACACAAGCATTTAGTTGGAAGTGAAACCCTCAACAGCAATTAAAAAACTCCTCTAATGTAAAATTGAACTTCAAGAGATTATGAAACCTGTTCCACCTCCATCATTCTGAAACAGCTCTTGGGATCCAGCTGTTGACCAGAACAGAGGAGCTTCTGTTTAACTACAACATCACTTTCAAAGTGCAGGTCACACCACCCCAAGTTATCACAAGTTCACACTGTAGGCAAAACAGCAGATGGCACTCGAAGCACAGACAGCTGGGAAGCCTTGAACAATCCCCACCCAAAGGAGAGGAGCTCTTGAAGCATCAGCAAGCACCCACAGCCCCTTGTTGCTACCAGCACTTCACCCCCATCTGATTCAGTGGTGCCCAAATTCTGTAGTCCAATATTCTGTATGGCCAAGTACACCAGGACTACATCCCCTCCCTCACCCCACATCACTGATACTCATCCTGCTCCCACTCCCCTAAGTCTCACCAAAAGCAGCTGCCATGGTCTGATCGAGAGCAGGCTGGTTATCCCCAGAAGGGAGGTCTGGTCGTGTGTAATCTCTGCTCTTATCATTATTGTATTTCACATTCAGACTTGTGAGCTTCGAGAAGTCAATGCGCAGCGTGCAGCAGCCATTGTAGATGTTCTGGCCATCCAGAGACTGCAAGGAAACAAGCTGTTCTTTACCCAAGATGCCTTCAGACCAAGCTTGACAGCAAGAAGTCTCCAGAGGGAAGGTGGGACATCACCCCAGGAACCAGTGAGGATCCTGCTCTGTGCGGAGTGAGGACCGATCCCCTCCACGTGCTGCTCCTGAGGGGGAAATCCCCTCCCAGTGCAGATGTGCTCTGCCATCAGGGCCACTTTAACATGACCCCTAAATTCCTTAAAATGCCAATTTCTAACGCTGACCACAGATTAAAAGCAAGCCTGGCAGTTCAGTAATTCAAGAGTTTAGCATGGCAAGGATGCTACTCACCAGTTTGGCATGCTGAGCGCTCACTGGGTCGGCATATTGTAACAGGGCCTGAAACTGGTTGTTCTTCGTGAATGTAATTATTTTCAAGACTGTACCAAACTTGGAAAAAATCTGCAAGATAATATTTGAACACCATATCTCATTTCCAGGAAGTTCATTTCATACTGAGCTCCATTATTAGAAGTAGAAACAACAGAAGTCATCCTTCACCTTGTTAGCATTCCAACAAAAAAATTAAGGCTTTAAACCACACTGTGGGAGTAATTTAATTTCTATCATGGCATCAGACTGGAAAAATACGAGGGTGACCAAACTGTCCCCTTCATAAAGTTCTTGTTTTGTTATGAGCTTTTACACAGGAGTCACCACACCTTGAGGAACTCAAATATCTCCCAGAATTTCATGGGTTTTTAAAATGCAATCACGCTTTCATTTTTTTTTACACAGTCACGCTTAAGCAACTGTAGCAGGGAGCAGGAACCTTCCAAACAGGCTGTTGCCTCAACAACCCCTGGACACTGCAGTTGTACCCCTCCCCCCCACCAACCCTCTCACAAGGACACACAGCAGCTGCTTCTGCTACGCCCTGAAAAGAACTGGCAAAGATGCCTTGAAAACAAATATTTATTCCTTGAACTGTACCAGCTGCATTTTACCTGATGCAGAACATCTAGAGTGACAGGATAGAAGAGATTCTCCACAATGATCCTCAAGACAGGGCTCTGGCCAGCCATCGCCATTCCCGCATCAACAGCCGCAGCCGGGGCCGACAGCGCCAGGTTCCCAGCCTGGACAGAATTCACGGCCTGCAGAGCCGCCTGGGCACGCTGCAGAACCAAACACACTGTCAGACCGATGCTTCTACTTCCAGAAGTACACAGGGAGCTTCTCCTTGAGCTCCCCATCTGCAAACTACTCACAGAGCTCAACAGCTAGGCAGGACAGAAAGCAGCTCACTGCTCCTTACACTGTGGATGTGGTGACTTTGTAATGACAATACAGCTCACCCCAGTCAGCAAGAGTAATGCAAAAAAATACAAACTGAATCAAATATGAAGTACTTATGCTACTGTTCAACCCTTGCTCAGCATCCACAGATGGCGCAAATTCAGTGCATTGTTTAGGAAAAAGGACAGATGAGGCTCTACTGGGGTGAGACACCACCTCCAGAGTATAACAGAAGCTGGAAGATTAATGCACATCTGCTGTGGGGATGCAGGAGCAAAAACTGACATGGAGATTTCCTGTCGATCCCCCTCACACAACACTACGATGTGCTTGCTGCTGTGTGCCAGATGCACCAGTATCTGCACAGCATCAGATGCTCTGCTCCTGACAAAAGTCAGCCTGAAAAGTGAGAGTAGGCAAAGTGGCCGTCCTCAGCAGCCAACCCTGATAGGAGGTACAAGTAACTTGACCACCTTTCCAGTGTTCTGTCCTGAAGGATTGCCAAGAGAGGCTGAGACAAAAAAAGGAAACTTTTTACCCTCTGCAGAGCATAATCTTGCACAAACCCCAGACAAGCCTGAAGCACTGTGTTCTGCCCGCCTCAATGCCAGCACTCCCCAGCAGCAGACTGTGCTCTACTGCAGGGAAAAGCTTTGAGCCAGCAGAGCTGCATTTCACACAAATCTCTCCAAGATTAAGAACAAATATCCTAAATTTAGACAGGTGCTTGGTTCCAGTGTCTGACCGAAGAACATTCAGCTACTGCATCTTCCCATCTCCCCTTCACTTGGCAGTTTCCTCCCCTGACACTGAGGGAGTTTCAGCAGCTCATTTAACAGCCTCCTGAGACTGGAGAAAAGCCATCAAAGGAGACCTTATTCCAGAAGCTCTCGTGCTCTGTTTTGCACTTGGATAGCTCAACCCAACCTCAGAACCCTCCCAGGCCTACACCAGCAGCAGAGAACTGTCTGTCCCTCCCACCAGTACAACAACATGAAGAATGAAAACTAACTGCTTGGTTTGGAGAGTTATCTGTCTTGAGCTCCTTGTGGTTGGAGAACTGGATATAGATGGGCTGGCTGCGCAGGACTGGAGTGACAGTGGTGTAGTAGTTTACCATGGTGTTGGCTGCCTCCTCCGTGTTCATCTCTATGAAAGCCTGTGGACAAGGCAAACCCAACGGCGACATGTGAGCAAAGGGGCTCACACGAGGAGACAGCATTTGCGCTCGACAACAGCGTTACACCGTTGGTAACTTTAGGAGGAACTTCCAGTTGAATTGTAACAGCATTTGATTTTCACAATTGCATTTACATATCAGTTTTTGTACATGGAATTGTTTAAGAACCAACTGTATGCGGAACAAATGAGGATTGTCCCTGTCCAGACTGATTTGATGTCATGGTTCGGTCTCATCCCAAGGTCCCCAAGCTACACATATTTAGGAAACTGTCAATGTCTGTGAGAGCACAGAAATACACCAATAATCCACATTCTTCACACCTTATTAAGCGCTTTCCACAGTTCTCTCTAGAGACCAGTGAGGCCACTTTGCTCTCCTCCAAAACCATCAGGGATTGCAGCAACTCATGACATGAGGTACTTATATATAACACCACCACACAGTGTATCAGAGGCACGTCTTCATCATTAAGATTAAAGACAGTATTTTAAGTGATGATTAAAGTTGGCTTGGGTTTTTTTTTTTACTCCTTAATTTGTAAGGCAATTTTAGTTACCAAATTAGCTCACACCTCCTGAATTACCCAAGAGGGTTGGAGCTCTACCCAGTGAATTCACCATCCCCATAAAGGTGTCCTGACAATGCAAAGTTACATGGGAGGTTACTCAACTGTCAGGCCAGCTTGAGTGAAAAAGAGCCAGCTCACAGCCCTGCTGTCCAAATGTTTCCCTGGTCTGTAATTTAAAACCCAGGAGTAATAGTAATTATAAGTGACAACCTATAATTATCAACTTAACTCCTTGTACAGCCCAAAACCAGTATTTGCTACAGCTCATGGGATAGTCATGGAAAAGTAAAACAGCACAGAGAAGTTAGATTCCTAATACCTGACAGCTGTTTAAACAATGTGGATCTGGTTTACTGATGACAAACTCATTGAGCCTTTGACATAATCCCTGCTTTCAATGACAGAGACAGTACCTGATTTTTTCCTTTCAGCATTAGAAGATTTGTGACCTTGCCAAAAGGTAAGCCCAAAGAAATGACCTCTGCTTCCGTGACGTCACTGGGGAGTTTACGGACGTGGATTACTCGGGATGGTACCCCAGCACTTCTACTGTCACCTTTGAATTTTTTGCTGTCGTTTCCATTAGCTGTAAAAAACCAAGAGTTACTGTTCATTCGAGTGAGTTTGACAGAATATGCACAGCTTCCTGTGATACCTGTTCCCACCATACAGCTTGTGCCCCTTACTCATGTACTACAGTTACAGAGAAATTCCATAGCCCAATTTAACTTGTCCGAAGACACACAATTTCACCTCCCGGAGCAACCCTCCCGTAGCCAGTTTACAGCACACATCCACCCAGCCACATTTCCACTTTGTAGAGACAGGTTGTGTCTTTATTCTTTTTAACTTCAACTGTTGTTCCTGGTGATGATGCAGTTTGAAGGGAATTTATTAAAGCAAATGATAATGAAACATATGAAACAAAAACTTGAGATCATCAGGACTATACATATGGCAAAGACACGAGCAGGGAGGCCACAGGCAGAACATAAAGGGACTCAAGGACAGGAGCAGCTAGAATGAGACAATTCAAGGCACTAAAACATGGAGGGCAAAATTCTGACCTGAGCACCCAAGGATACGCTCTTGGGTGGGATTAGTAACCTCTAGATGGTGTTAAGATTTCCAAATAGCAGCAAACTACTACATACAGCCAAAATAACCCTACATGAAATTCAGCTGTGCTTTAAGTATGGCTGTTAACAGCAAAACCTGCATGTTTTAATCCTGTAAAACCATTTTAGCTGCCCTGCCACAATCTGATTCTAGTTACTAACCTTTTAATGGTAAAGGGCAGAAGTTTATTATTTGGCACTGTCCTACAAAAGCCTAGTGAGTATTCAAAATGAAGAGATTTTAAAATTAAGGTTAAATGGGGGACAGGACAGACCTCCTTGTAGTATTTGCAACACTTATAGATCACTGTTCTTTTTTATAGGCAATATTACCTGCAGAAGAAGAGTTGCTGCTCATGATAAAGGGTCCGTTAGTAACACAAGTAGAGAAAAGCTCGTCAGATCCCCGCTGGAAAAGAAAAGACGAAAGGTAAACTGACAGCATTTTCACTGAGTTCTATTCAGGTACTCCTAAAGCAGAACAATTGAGATTAAGCTGTAGAGAAGCTGAAGTGTAAGTGAAAATTTACTGACAGTGGGCAGCGAACCTCACCTCCATAAATTAAGCATAAGATCCAATTTAGTAATTGAGCAGCACTACCCAGTATCTCTTTTCAGCTGAGCCTTAGGAAACATAGTTGAAGCATTTCTCAAGGGGACCAAGATAATTTTACCAAGGGTTACCACAAGTAAGGACATCTTAAGCAAAAGACAAGTTATCAGAAGCTGGCCAGAACTGCTCACATATGACTTGGGAACTACCAAAGGTGTGTTTTGTGGTTACAAGCAGAAGGTGCAACTTTGAGAAACTGAGACCTGAAAGCAATGGATCTGCTCCCCTCCCCCAAAAAGGGGCAGATCAGGAAAGTAAAGCTACTAGCAAAAAGCGACTTTTCAAACTTTACAGCAGAAGTAGGTCCACATATAATAATTTGGGTTCTAGTACAGAACAGTCTGATCACCAGTCTGTCTTCTAGCCACAAGCCCCAGAACTGCAGCAACAGCTTCACTGTCAACAGTCCCACAAAGTTTCCACAAGTAGAGACAGATGAGCAGCAGAGAAGCAGAGAAACCTGAGTACCCCCGGTACAAAGCCTCTGTAATCCCACCCTCCAGTGCCTTTCACACTGGGAGCTGTTCTAAATTGAAGTCAACAGGGCTACTTGAAAACAATAAGCTGAGCAGCCCAGCATATCCTGACATCTTTTCTTGATCCTTTTTCTTACTGCAGCACTTTCAACTCAATGGAGGAAGAAAATATTTGACAGCCAAACTTTAAACTGAATGGTTCCTACTAGAATGAGACTCCCTGAACAAACTGGTACTGTAGAATTAGAGAAGCATTTCCTCCAGACTTTTTTAGGAGCTGTAGCTGTAATTCCATCTACTTGCAGCACAAAGTTGCTGAATTGCAGGGACCTGGCACTCCTCTGTTCTTGCAAATAAAGCTGAGGAGATCCAGAGAACAGGTCGCTGTATGCAGCGTCTGTGGTTTGATTCGTTACAGCATTCCCTGTAAAGTCACCCCAAGTACCTCGACTGACCAAGACTGGCCTGACCCCAGCAGGAGGTATGAGAAACAATACGAAGACGAAAGCAAACAAGACTAGAAATTAATTTTTAGCACCATCTCTACTTGTACACAATGCAGCTTAAAATCAGTATGGTTTGATTTCAAATTACACAGAAGACCTCATTGTAAACTAGGAGCAATATGATAATATAAATCTAACATATAAAAGCACTATCACATTTTCTCCACTCCTCTCACGCAGAAGTGCCACACTAGAAGGTTTTCAGCAACAGATAAGAACAGAGCTCACCCTTACCTGGCTAATTCCCACCCCTCTCGATGGCCACATGCCCTGCTCTGTGCTGGCCAACACTCCACCCCATGACCTACATCTGGGGGCACCTGCGGAAACAGTACCTGGTTGACAACCCAACTCTGGCTCACTCCCCCAGCACACAAGCTGGGAAAGTAGGTCAGAGCCCCAAATGATTTTCTTTTTTTCCCCTTCTTCCCCTTTCACCCTCACATCTTGAATTTCTTGTTTGACTACTCACTGCCAGCTCTTCAAAAACAGGCTCAAGGACTTTGATGTCCCGAGCTCAAGAAATGAGGGCAGGTTCCCAAACTATGGCTCGTGTGCTGCTGCTGGTCACCTGCAAGCGTTGCCCAGGTCCCACAAAGGGTCTGGACACCCAGCAAGGTCTCCTCCTTCTGCCATGGTGCCCTAATTGGGAATAGGCCTTTTAACAGCTGTTCTAATTAGCATTGGGATTCCCAAGCACAGCAAGAGGCAAGCTGCTCCAGAAGGCTATTAGCCTCTGATCCTGTCCTTTTGATGACTCAAATTAATGCATCATTCCAAGGCTAAAAAACCCACCAGTCTACTGCAGAAACACTCCTGTGCCCTGAGCAGCTGCAAATGCCACAGGTAGGGCTTTACTCTGTGGCTTGGGATGCAGCTGGCAGCAACTGACAAGAACCACCCACCAGCAAACAAAAGCCCTAAAAACACAGACACCTGTATTTGCCTCAGACCCCTTGCATCAGGCCCTACTAGGCCCTGAACTTAAAAGTTCCTGAATTCCAGTTTGGAATTCCACACATCCACAACTCCAGCACTGCCAGTGTGAATCAGTGGGCCTGTGCAAGGATATTCAGGCAGCCCTTGCAAACCATCATGGAAACACCAGGAGAACAAGTCACAGATCTGGCTCTTACGAAGGCAACACCGGGAAACTATCAACTGGAAAACCAAACATTTATGCTATTATGGAAAGTTTAAATTCCCTGAATTTAACATTCCTAATGGCTTGTTTAAAATAAACATTTTCTTGCATATTTGAGAATTGACTCGCAGGGCCCTTTGACAAGGAACACTTGCTGCTGCTGCTTTCCACACATCGATGTTTCTTTAATGGAAGAGCAATTTTAAATCCACTCCCCCCTTATCTTGGGAACAGTCTGAGCTGCCCGCTGTGACCAGAGCCAGGAGGCAGAGGGGTACAATTGTTCGACATCAAAAGAAGCAGCAGTCAATTTGTAAGCTTCCCAGCTGGAAGTACATGCAAATGGAGAGGGGAGACTGCATCACTTGGAAAACTACCTTTATTCCAAGGTCTTTTCTCTACACAGGAGAGTTGAGACATAGTATGTGAAGCTATAGCAAAATCATTCCATGCAGACTCCCTTTAAAGAATGGTTTTTGGAGTGCACACCAGAGGAGCACATAACAGGAGTTACACTGGTGTCACAGGGCTGCCACCGGTGCTGACACCCTGCCACAGAAACAAGCAGCACTGGCACACTTCCCACAGCAGCAGGGACCTGCCACTACGACTTTTCACCAGCATTCTTCCTCCTGTTGTTACTGTTGGAGCTGATCTCCACCAGAAACCTCCAGTTTTCAGAAGGACCTAAGCTGAGAGGAAAAAAAAAAACCCCACAACTACTAACTCAACCTCTCCATTAACCTGCACTCCATCTGGGGCAGGCTTTAAAACCACATTAGAAATCCAAATGCTCCACACCAAGCATCCAGTTTAGCAGATCCAGAGGAATCAAAGCAAACCTGTGCAGGGCTTCGTTCAAGACACACGTCTTCAGATTCTGAAGTTCCCATCCCTGCTCACAAATGTAATAATTTCCATGGACACTTTTGTTCAGCTAATTCTTTTGCAGCTGGCATTTTTACGAGATTAACAGAAGCCACAGCACACCAGCAGGAACACCGCTCTGCATAGAACTCATCTGAACTAACAAATCCTTTCCTGTTTATAGAAAACAACCACCACTGCCTGACCTAACCTAGACCAGGATGAGGCTGTTTCTACCACCCAACTCCCCAGTCACCCAAGCTATCACCAACAGGTGAAACACTGCCTGGGAGCATTTCTATGGCAGCAGCCTCCCTTTTGTCTGCCACACTCCTGGCTACAAAAGGAGTATTGCTCAAGCTGCATTAATTTAATAAAACCCCCATGGTCCTCATGGTCTCACTATGACAGCCTGTTTAGTTCCCTCTGCTGATTTGGAGAAAAGCAGGCTTCTGCAAGCCACAGTTCTAAGATTTCATATTTTTCCAAGTTATCTTTTTGGTCACTCCCAAAACACAGCTTTTTTTTTTTTGCTTGTAAATTTAAACAAATAAGTTCTAAGAATTTGTCTAGGGTTTTGCTGCTTAAAAAGCAACTGCTGATTCACGTGAAGACTAAACTGTCTCAGCATCACCAGGATTTTACCTGAACTTTACTGTAGCTTGTAATGAAGCTAGAGATTGTACCAGCTCCTATCATCACACTTCAAAATACTACAGAAATTCTCAACTGCCCTAGAGAATCCTTTATCTACTTAAGAGCTAGCCATTTATTGTAAATGGATTACAAGAATCAACTGCCTTCTGTCTGTGCAAAAGGCTGGAAGCAAATACAACCTAAACAATCATGAAAATGTTAATTTCAAAACAAAGAGGCAATATTAATCAACCATCAGAAAGTAGCATGTTACAGACAGAAAGCAAAACTAAAGCAAAGGCAGAAAGATGGGGCAGAAGACAACTAGAAAGGCCAGCAAGCTGCAGGCCTGTGATCTGTGACAACTCTTTCCCCAGCTGGCTGATGAAGTCCTACAGAGCTGCAGCAGCATTCTCTGGATATGGAGCACCTTACGCTGCTCAAAATGTTTGAGCAGCCTCTCCCTCCTTGAGAGAAAAAACCCACCAGATTCAGAAGGTGTACCAGGCTAACAAGAATTTACAGAAAGCAAGGCAGGAAATGTGGCTGCACCCAAAAAAATCCCCTCTGAAAATAAACCAAGGAAGATCTGCACTGTTAGAAGCCTTCGGTCTGCTGAAGTTCAGCTAAAACCCCTCTGTCAGCAATTGTGTAATTCTCCCTGACCAGAGCACATGAGCATTGTTCTGATACTTCACTTCCCTTAAGTTTGTAACAAGATTTTTGGATCCAGTAAACGACCACCCTAATAATTTACACACAATGACACACGAACCATTGAGCATCTCGCACAAGCCCTCTGCTCTGATAGAAGAAAAAATGTCCGAGCACCGAAAGAATGGAGTGCCTCTGAAGTATGCTCTGAGGGCAGTCCCAGGGGAGCAGAAGAATGTACTGATACTGCAGTTCTCAAATCGCTTCATAAACTAGTAAGAGAAATCCAGTCTGATGACATCATTGTCCACACTCATTACATTCCAATGCTTTCCAATGAAGCGATTCAGGAGCTAGGGATAGAACTAAAAAACAAGGAAGGAGGATGCCAGTTTTCTTTGTCTTCCACAGAAGACTCAATTCCAGCACAGTTCACTCATGTTACCTCCACATGCCCCTCTTTTTCCCTGTCCCACCTCCAACACTCTCCCCTCTCATCATTTAAAGGTAGAACAGTATGGAAAGGTACATTCCACTTTCAGTCACACCAACAGAAATTGAGAGTCAACTTTATGAGGCACCCCTGCAGAACACACATTACAGCTGCCTCCTTCAGCCCTAGTAAAGGTGAAGAGTTAAGAGCAAGACAAAACTTCAAGCTCCTGCAGAGTGCAGCAAAGCTGTAACCTTGCAGACAAGATTTAGTTCGATACCTCTACAAAGAGCCAGCACAGTCAGCTTCCCACAATAGCATACTGGGAGCACACACAGCTTTTCAGCAACTTTGAGACCAGGTTAGCTGGTGAGAGCACCACAAGAACTTGGTGCTGAGAACACTCTCCTACCACACGCACAGCCACAATAGCTGGGACCATTTCTGGCATATACAGATTTTTGAGCTCTTAAGAGACACCAGAAACTTCAGCACTTCCTTAAAACAGTTGCTTGTGCAGCCCAACATGCTATTTTGCAATAAAATGCTTTACAAGCTCAGGCACACACCAGCTCCAGCATGAAGCCGGGTCCTCAGCACATTCATCTCACCAGCCCCTCCCTTGACTTCTCTTTCTTTCTCAGCCTTTGCTACTATGGAGATACCCTATGAAACAAACCTGCCCTTTGAGCAAATAAAAGGTGTGGCCACACTAAATAGCCCAAAATGCCTGAACTGGAGCACCACAGTAATGCAGTCATTCTGGCTTCGTAAGGCAGCACACACCCAGGCTTTATGATAGACTGCTCCCAAGTTGAAACTTAACTATTTAGTCAACCTTGAGCTTTTTAACTCACTGCAACAGTGCAGACAAGGCCTTGGTAAAGCTCAAGGTAAAGAAATCCTTCTGGATGAATCACAGGAAACCTGTGAAAGAACATTTTGTGCCCCAATCCATAAAAAGTCAAGTTTTAGAAGGAACTCCTCACAAATTCAATCTCATCACAACTACTGTTGCGTAATAATGACAATCTACTTTGGCAAACACTGAGCAATCATTGCACTGGGATTACCAAACCACGCTTTGCTGAACTAAGCACAGTGTTCAACAAGTTCTCTCATGAAGCCTGAAAGACAGCGACACCAGAGCCACACAGGCCTGGACATCAAATGCAGCTCGCTCTTCTTGCTGGGGGAGACAGCAAATGTAACACCAGCACACCTGTAATACCCAGTCTGACAACATTTGAAACATACTATCAGTGACTCAGAGACCAGAGCCTATCCCTACACTTATGGAGTTGAAAAAAGTTAATCTGTGTTAAATATTTTGGGTTTTTTTTTTTTTTTTAATCAAACTACAGGCAAAGTAGGCCTGGGGCTAACAGAACATTTTCCACAGTGATTTTATTAACTGATCATTTTCTGTAAAGTCTCAGGTAATTTTTTTCCACTTACAAAAACAAGTCACAGCTTGTTCCCTTCAAGTGCAAGAGTCACCTTCCACATAAAGAATCGGTTTAGATGGGAATTCCTTTCACAGATCTCACAGCCCAT
This sequence comes from Megaceryle maxima, assembly GCA_024605025.1. NCBI lineage: Eukaryota > Metazoa > Chordata > Aves > Coraciiformes > Cerylidae > Megaceryle > Megaceryle maxima. The sequence continues at coordinate 22,704 of JANHGN010026981.1, forward strand.
AACCCTGTGGAAGCACCAGTGCTCAGCACCTCTGCTTCAACCAAGGGCTGAAACTCCTCCTGAAAGTCCTACAGATGGAGGCTGGCCCAGGACCCTGCGAGGGGCAGGCAGAGATCAAGTGAGGATACAGGTGCACAGCCCCCACATGCAGCACTAAGAGCAGATTGAGCTGTTTGCCCAATCCAACCAACACCACATCCATGTACCTCGCCAGCAACATGTGGCTCACATGTGTGATCAGGCCTGTTGGAGAGGCCACAAGAGCCAGCTTGTTGCAGGCTCTAAAGCCATAGGAGGGGACTGGAATTTCCTCACAACATTCTTGGCCTGCTGCCTGAAGCCATAATTACTGTTCCCATGGCAAAGATCCTGGCTTGATCACAAATCACTTCTATGCAGTCAGCCTGTACCACACTCCAGCAAACCCTGCTTTAAAAATTAACTTCTCAGATGCCACAGGAGGGTACATTTTGTTTCTGGAAGCACCATCTTTCAAAGAGAGCTCAACTTAACCAAGAAACTACAAGATTATTCAGTAGCTGAACTATTCTGGGGCTTCTTTAATCACTGAAACACAATTTCACTTTAAAGAAAATTGACAAATCATAGTTCATACTTTCTAGTAAGTCAGTCCTGCTGTGAGACAACAGCAGTATCAAAGGGTATTAAAATGGAAAGGAGATCCAGAGGGTTATCTTGATCAAACCGCTAAGAGGCAACTGCACAGGTCAAACCCAGTCAGTACCAGTTCAAATACAGCACCTCCATCTTAAGGCCATACTTCCTTCTCTTTTAGAGAAATTAAATTATGGGAAGAACAAAATCTACATCACTTGTTTCTACTCTGCAGGACATTCCAGAAGGCCATGCATCAAGTGCCCCATACCAAGACTGTAATGAGCTTCCTAAACAAATTCACACAACACTTTAAGCCCAAGAGCCTGGGGATCTGGCTAAGCATGAAGCCCAAGCAGCAGCTACTACAATTACCAGACTGATAAAAACAAGACCATCAGGCTGAGCAGCATCAAAATAGTTGAGATGAGAACAGAACCTAAATATAATGACCTCAGAGCAATTAATAGGGGTACCCTTAATATTTAAATTAAGGATGCGAGAAAAATATCACACATGCTAGCATCTTGCCTTTTAAAAAAGATGCTTTCACAAATTCTTCAATTTCACAGGTAAACTTGGCAACTGGGAGCACTTACAGCAGGAAGACATCCAAGGGGCCGCTGATGAGTTCTCCCTGACAATCTGTTCAGCCGTGGTTTAAGTTACAGGCACTTCAACATTGGGACATTCTGGTCACAAGAACAGGACACTACAAAGGTGGAACACATCCCCTGAAGCATGACAAAAGCTGATAGCTTTGGGGGATTGTAATCACCTAATACCTTAAACCTGATGGAAAACCACCCCTGCCTTCTTTGTACATAAATTGCAGGAATTAAGTTTCTACTTCAGATTGAAAACAGTTTTCTGGGTGAATGTTATAGAAACCTTCTTTTGCAGCCCCTTCAAGGTATGTGTCAGTAAACAGAAGGAGAGCAGACTGAGGTGAAGTGGAAGGGCTGCAGCCAACAAGGTTTTGCACTTATAAGTATCGAAGCAGTAATTGAGACAATTTGATGACACAGCTTTTTGAATCAGAGGTGCCTGCACCTCTCTCCATACAAGAGTCCTGTGGTCAGAGGATCTTAAGTAATCCAGAAACAGCACAGTATGGGGAAACTGGACGCAGCTGACCTGCCCGCAGCCATGTAGAGGATGAGGCACAAGAGAAGCCTTCCCTTTGTTCCAAGATGGACGCAAACAGGATTCTAACTTACCCAAGCACATCCATGACATGAGTAACATGTTACACCACGTGCTTCCATTACCCAGTCTACACTGGCACATTCAGTGACTTAAACATAATCAGGTAACAGGGCTATGTCAAAAACAATTTTAAAACTTACCTTTATCAAGGTGATTCAACTTTCCTCTTTGTTTCTGCCACTCTAAGTTTTTATTCAAACTTTCTCAAAATTTGACTTTGCCTTGACAAGAACCCTCCTTTTTGCACACTTTTGCCTCCCCGGTCCCCACCCTGCTGCACAACTGGTGTACAGTTCTGACCTGTGCTAGGACTGGCAGCACTCAGTGGAATTTCTCCCAGTCCTCATTTTAGACACTGGACTGTGCTGCACTAGGGACTGAAATCCCCCAGACAGGAGCAAGGCGGCCACGCAATACCACATCCTGCAGCATCTCAAGATTCACCAAGAGGACTACAATTACACTTTCAGAAGCTTCCTGATCAAGTTTACTTCTTAAAGCTGCATAGATCTTAAGCTGCAAATTCCACTTTGTTAAAACCAGCTGAGGGGATTTTTTACCTAGGTATCAGTTTACTACAAGGGCATGTGTATCAAACTGCTCTACAGCAGTCAAGTAATGACTTAGTGCACCTTTTACAATGGCTATGGACTATTAACCCACCTTCCTGTCCAGGCTCAAGCCCTTCCTCCTCCTCTGATGGCAAACTGAACTTGCAGCAGATCACGTTCTCAACCAGAACCAGATCACAGCACTGCAATTAATCCAAATTCCAGATGCTCACAACAGGAAAAGTCAGAATAACCTTCCCCCCACATCTATTAAATAGAGCCCCTTTTTGCATTTAATGCTTCTCAGGAACCCTGCAGCACTAACAAACACACCCACACTTAATGGCCATCACATTAATTTTGTATTTTCAATTAAAAACGCTATCGCTGTCTAGGAGCAAATTCTCCAACTGAGGTAGACCTAACAGAGCTCATGCTGCAGGCTCAGCTCTGCTTCAGATCAGTCCAGTCACACTCTGCATATCTTTACCCACCTATTCAGGTAGCCACATGTGACTCTTTCCCAGTCAGTGACAGAGTAAAACCAGTTATAATCAGTAACAGAACCCAACAGGGGCCATTAAAAAAAACAAACGAAACACCAAACACCAAACTGTTGGATCACTGCTGTGAGGACCAGCATTCCCACACATACCTCTCACAGCTGAATTTACTGTAATCCTGATCCCAGAGCATTAGCTACAGTGTTCACAAAGTGAAATGAAGCCTCTTTAGCACAGGAAGGAGCACCCTCATCCCATCTACCCTGCACATTCCAGTTTAACTTTTCGAAGGAACGAGCCTTTATCCTGAGAACACACCAGCCTATTACCGCGCACAGCAGATAACGAGACTCCTGTCAGCACTTTGAGTTTCAGGACTAAGTCTGGACTTTCAAAACCCGAGACTAGAAGGGGAAAGGTTGTATTTACTGTACTCACAAGAGATAAAAATCAACAGCTAACCACTCTGTTTTCCTGTGGTAAAAGGGTTTTTGACATATAACTGAACAGAAATTCACATAAACAAAGGAAATGGAGTTTCCAAAAGAAAATGGACCAATTTCTCCATTGAGAAGCATTGTCTAGCACACAAATAACAAGCATGGCTTGACATTTCAGTAGGGGGAAAGGCTGTTTCTAAATGCAGTAAAGTTCTTTTCTGACAGTCGATAGTCAATGTCCAAATGCCAAGAACTAAATGCTGAGCCATATTAAAAGTTTTAAACGCACATGAAACTAAATTACCTTCTGGGTAAAACCAATTTACATGGTACCAGAAATATCCCTTTAAAGCTGCAGATCTGCATTTGGTGAGGCTACAACTAGGTCAGATGCTGAGCAGTGTAAAAAGAGAGAAAAAGTGAGAAGTTCCTACCTTTGTACCAACTGTTATATCTTGGACAATGCTGTAGAAAAAAGAAAGAAAAGGATTAAAAAAGTTAGATAGGTTTGCCACAAATATCCAGCATAGTTTACAGTAGTAAGAAAAAAAGCAAGTCAAAGTGCACAGCTGTCTTTGCGAGTGAGCCAAGGACAGTTTACACAAAGAAAAATTATTAGATGGTGATGGTGGAGACCCAAGACCCAGCAGTGCCAGAAAACCACAGCTCTCCCACTGCCTACAGCAGAACTTGCTCTTTTTGCCACGATACCATGGGGGGGGGCCCCCAAGACCAACACCCCGCAGCTAACAGTCCAGCATTCCTCAGGGCCCTGCGACACCATTCGAACACCACCTCTGACTAAGCCAAGAGCATCAAAGAGTCAGCTCCATCACCAAGAGTCACTTCTGTGGTTCTACCCAGAGGGGTGAGCTCTGCTAGACCGGAGAAAAGTGATCTCTAGGGAAATCATCACGGCAGTGGGGACTATTGCTGGTGGAGCTCCGGAGGTACCACGGGCAGACAGCACACATGGTGCTGAGTCTGGGCTCTTTTCTTGGCCAGGCTCAGCATGGGTGCCAGGCTCTCAGCAGCCCAGAGCCACACTACCACCACTGGAGCCAGCCGACAGAGCAGGGAAGAGGCCCCAGCAGCTCCCAGACTGGGGTAGGCAACATTCTGCCATCAATTCTTTTCTACTTAGGAAAAGAAACAGCATTTTCCCCTAAGAAATCTGAAGAAAAAAAAAGTTATAATAAAACAGTTATTAAGCTCCACCTTATGTGCGTAAACCTCCCAAAATCAGACTTCCTGATGAGCTAGCAAGAAAAATAGGGTTAGCTGCACCTCAAGCAGCTCATGCTGGCTCAGCAGCAGCCAACTTTCTGCACCATGACACCTCTCCTAAGAGCACCTGATGGGATCAGGGCGAACACCTTGGTACATGGTACCTGGGTCACCTTCCAGGGTATCACTGCACACACACGTTACTCTTCTGGGGGAGGACTCCAGACAGTTTAAGGATTTCAGTTACACCCTTTCACTGAGGATTTGCTTGATTTTTTTTATAAGCTCCAAACTACTGTAGAGCAGCAACACAAGACTGAGAGCAGAAGTGATCACTGGAGGCTGACATGTACGCAGTACTGCCTGTTCCAGCTCCAGTCTTTCAAAGACCTTACTGTAAATCCAGAGTAAAGGATCCCCAAGAGGCCAAACCAGACCTGCAACACCTCTGAGGAAACATGGCTGAGGAGCACGAGGCAGGGAGGGCATTCTTAAAGCAGCACAAGGAAATGTGAAGCCCTCAAGAACAATTCTATCAAGGGATTTAATGCCAGAGATCTCTCACTTACTGCTTCTTCCCTCCCTTCCCAACAAGGTGTAATTTTTCAAGGAATTACATCCTGCTCCATCTCATTAAGTCATTTGGGTTTCTCCAGTTCCACAACTCAGCCGCACCACAAGCAGGAGCCAGCTCGGCTCCTCATACTTCCTCCTGCAAGCCAACCTGCCATGTCATCACAACCCAGCGCTTTGCAGCCGGAGTTACAGGCCAACCCAACACTGCTGCCAGGAAACCACGCGATAGTTTCGCTAGTTTCTTGCTTTCAAGCGAACTGCTTCAAGAACTCGCTGCAGGAGAAGGTCGGGCTCCACAATCCCCCCATCTGGGAACCCCCCGAGGCAGATGGGTCCTGCCATGCTTTGAGGGCCAGCAGTAATGAACTAATTAAACCCATCTGCACAGACTGGCTTAAAGAATCACAAGCATTCTATCAGAATGTCTAAATATTCTACAAGTACACATTTCTTCAGTTAAAATACACACAGTAACCCTGTGATCTTCATAGCCTCAAACCCACCCCCGTTATTTCCATCAAAGCATTAAGAAGAACTAGGAACCTCCTGAGTTTCCAAAAACTCTCCAACTCACCCCAGAGCATTTTCTCACTTCCTGTTCCTCTTGTGGGCCTCACACACAGGAAATGTTTTACATAAAGTAGTCTTAACAAGGGATAGCATTTTAAGTTATCCAACAGGAAGAACTGTTATTTGCCAAGAATTATTGATTCTCGGAATACTGGTGTAACCCATTTGATAACAAACGCCTAATGAAACAAGAACCAGGGATATTTAACAATGTTTATTCGAGAGATGTGCAATATACTTCCAGTTCACACCCACGCCCCTCAAATTATCATTATCTTGAGCTTCCTTCTCCTCTCCTGTGTCAATCTTAAGTAGGGGATTAAAATTTTCTCTTTTCCAAAAAAGGCACTAAAGCCTTTCAAACAAAATTACTTATCACATAAAAGTGGAGAACTCCTACACAACAAGGGGGAAAAAATCGAGCAGCACCAGGTAAAACCTCAGTCATTTTTCCAAAGCAACATTTCCCATCTCAACTCCTCACACACTGTAACAAAGCCACTTATTCAAACGGGATCGTGTGAAAAGCACAGCTCCTCGTCGCTTTAGGTAGGAGAAGCTGAGAGAAGCTGCCCATGGCCAGCGAGGTCAAAATGGAAAACCATTTTCAGAAACAGCTTTCGGAGTTTTAACAGGAGACAGCTTTCACAGGGCAATCAGATCTTCAAAAGGTAGTGGAGAGTTAAGACTCATGTTATACTAACATTTTTGTATTCAAACAGCTATTTTAACGCACACAGTAAACCAGCTTTGAGGAACTACTGCAAAGACAGCTGAAAACAAGCTGATTTTTGTCATTAGAACGTGGCATCTCATATGCTGAAGATTTTTTTTTTTTAATGTAATTCAACATGATGAGCAAGTTGTTAAAAGAAGCAGAGCAACCTGAACTTCACCCTGACCCGTAAAAATCAATCGTAAGATACGCGATTTTATGAGTTTTCATTTTGGTTTGTTTTTTTTTTTTTTTTTTAGATTAAAACAGAGACGCCACTTTTTCAGTGGGTAAAAAAAACCCCAGACACGTGACTACGCCTAATTCTCACCAGACTAGTGGTCCGAGCACGAAGCGAGGAGGCACTAACTTGGGCTTCCCATACTTAAGGCTCCGAGAAAAACTGCTTACTCGGAGGCCTTTAACTTAGCTAGTAGAAAGAATGAAACAAAAGTCAGATCACGAGAAAAATATATGCCAGAGAAGAAATACAGAGCGCTTGTTTTCCGATTAAACACCAGTTTGTTTTAAGGCACTGTGAAGCGAGGCACCAGCTGAGGGGGGGGATTAAAGCGAAATCAATTCTGCCCAAGACGAAGAGTTGCACTCACGGAAAACAAAAGAAAAAAAACCAAAACACCGAACTACACGAGTCAGGGAGGAAAAAGTTTGATCTCGAGGGTGTTCCGAGGTGGACAATGGAAAGAGGAGGGAGCTCGAGAGCAGCTCTGCCCCCTCTGCTGCTGCTTCACCTACGGCTCTCAGGTAACGCTGAGATGGCAGCGAGCCCCGGCGGGCCCGAGGCGCGGTAACTCCCGGGGAGCTGGGGCCAGACTTGTGCCGAGCGAAGAGCCCCTCACAAAAGAAAAGCCATCGAGAAACACCCCCCCCCACCACCACCACCCTCCCCCGCCCTCCAC
>JANHGN010026983.1:0-31977 GCA_024605025.1 Megaceryle maxima
CCCCCCAACCCCCCCGCCCCGCCCCGGGATGGCGGCCGGGGCCGAGGCCGCGCCCTCCCGCGGGGCCTCCCCTCCGCCGGCCGCGGCGGCCCCGTGCCGGAGGCTCGCACGTGTGCGGGGTGCAGGGTGAGGCGGGTGAAGTGCCGCGTCATTTACTGATCCGAACGGCACGCCCTGCGAGTGGGGCCCGGGTCCCCGTGCTGCCGAGGCGGGAGGGGAAGCGGCGATGTGCTCGGGCCGGTGGAATTCAACACCGGCATCCTGCGCACCATTTTCCTTCCTCGCCTGCCCAGCAACTTCCAGCGTATCCCTGTCGTCACCTGTGTTCGCTCCCTTCGGCCAGTGGTGCCCTGGCAGGCTTCAGTTAACAGCCGGGCTCGGTGATCTGAAGGGTCTTTTCCAACCAAAATTCATTCCATTCCATTCCATTCCATTCCAAAGCAGCCATGGCAATTCTGGTATGTGTATCACTAAACCCTGCCTCCGCATTTCCATGAAAGAAAAACATAAGCACTATCGCATAAACAATACAATGAAAAAGACCAGAGTTGAGGCAGAGTGCCCGTGCTCAGCACCAGCACGTACCGACACCGAGCCCCTACCTGGAGAATGGGGGCAAAAGCACTGACCCCCCCAGTACCCCTAATTACACCCCTCTGACGTACGAAGGAACTGTTCGAAAAGCATTTAATAAAGCTCAGATCAGCAAATACATTTCACAAGGAACATCTTCCTTTCTTTTTCTCCCTGTACACATTTTCTTCCTTTTTTGTCTCGTTGGGTTGGGTTTTGGTGGTGGGTATTTTTTTTAATCTCTCAGGAAGAGGAATGAGCAGGGAATCACAGCACCTATCATTTCAAAAAACCTTGGGAGTCCCAATGGTGGAACAAGTCTTAGTGGGACACAACATTAGCAGAAAGAAAAAGGCATAAATCATCCCGAGGTCAAGCCTGGAGTACAGGGTTACTGTTTCAGCCAGGGGAAGAAAAGCAAGGACGCAGGAGTTACTTCAAAAGATAAAGCTCAGGCTGTGACTACACTAAACAATGCAATTTTTTAAAACATTGTGGAACAAAACCCAATTCCATTGCATTGCCAGCTCTGCTGAACTGGCATCAACACTGGAGCGATTCCTGCAGCCTGTGCAGGGCTGGTGGTTTCTCCTGTTTTCACTGGTTACCAGCCCCAGACACTGGAGAGCTGTTTACACCCATACTGCGGCCAATGCCAGCATCACTTCAGCCAGACCAGTGGCAGAACTGGTTTGGATACTTCGGTGAGGTTGCCTGCCATAAACAAGGCTTGAACACACAAAGTCCCTTAATTTTATGGGGCTGCTCTGTGGTTTATTGTCGTATATGTTGACTTCTAGTAGCCACTCCTGGGCTGCTCTGCAAGACGAGAGCCACCCCACTAGGCTCTCTTCCAGCAGCTTGGTGACACACGTGCCACTTACGGCTGTACCCACGACACTGGGCTATGCAGGACTAAGATTTTTACTGTGTGTTTCAAGTACAGACATTCAACATATTATCCAGGTCTTTCTTGTTCATTGCATCAAGACCTAAACTGAAAAGCAATTAAATCCAAATACGCTCCAGGGTTCCTACCTGAGACTCTGAGCTTTGTTTGTTTGTTGTGTTACGTGAGATGAAATAGGCTGAAAGCATCAGGCTTCTGCAGGAGTGGCTTTTTCAGGTATGATGGAGGCGGTCAAAGAGGGAGGCACGGGAAGGCTTTGTGGTGATCCAGCTTCCTTTGCTAATGTGTATCTCTGAGCGGCATCTTTACCTCCCCAGTCCTGACAGGAGCTGGGGAATAATCATGGGATAATTTCACCCATTATCTGATCATTACAGAATCTGTACCAGTGGTGTTCACCCCACTTTCCAAATTTTTCCTTTTCTGGAGTCACAGAAAGGAACCTAAAGAGAAATATTTGAACATTCACATCATCATGCCTGAAGCTTCCACAAGCCCCACGTTTCAGGCATCGGGTGCTCTTAAAGGAAGAGCGATCACTTGGGGTTGGAACTCACCCAGCAGAAACAGGAATGTCTGAATTTGGCACGCTCCGCTGAGGTGATGTGCCGGGGAGCGGCTCCTGTGGAGGCAGCCGGGGCGCTGCAGCTGGCTGCAGACAGGGGCGAGTGCTGTGAGAAAGGTAACCCCGGTCTCCCTGCGCCAAGCCCTGGTACAGGGATGCGTGTGAGGCCATGGCAGCCTCCCTTGGAAAGCCCCTTTGTTCCTCTAGGGCTGATCTCAAGAGGAGACATTTTTTCTTTTTTACTTATGCAAAGCATCAGGGTCCCAGCTCCGCAGAACAAATCTCAGGCATATACATTTGCATTATGATTTTGATGAAACACTGAAATTCCAACAAAAAAGAAGCAAGTCAGGAGATTTGACCTAGCTGGTCTTAATTCATGGATCCTTTCAAATTTACAGAGAAGAGGCTGCATCCAAATCATCCCCTGGAACGAGGGGTAGAAATGTTCGTGACTCCAAGAAAAGAGGATACTATTTGTACCGTGGATGCAATAATTAATTAGCATGGTCAGGATCTGCGGAATGCTTTTCTATCAAGATAACGCTTTTCAGCAGGTGCAGCGGTAGCTGCATGGCACGTGGTTTCATCTGCTTTCAAGAGAAGAAACGGGTCAGTGATGCCTTTCCAGCAGCAGCTCCGGTCAACACAGCTTACGAGTGACTTTGTACACAAATGCTTTTATTAAAATGGTTTGGACTATTTACATGCAATGACCATTTGTATCTTCATGGAAGGAAGACAAAAAGTGTATTTTTGCTTATCAGTTCTTACGGTAGCGCTCAAATCCTACTGGAGACTGTGCTCAGTACAGATCAGCTTATGGTGTCAGTAGCTGAGTGAAACCTCTGAAGGACCACATAGAATTGACCTTGACTAGATAAAAATTCTCTTTCCTGGCTCTCTCATAGCAAAAGATGTATCCAGTTCTGCAGAGATTTATCCTGAAGCCGGGTCTGTACTAGGAAACATTCCCAGCATCATAACTTTGGAAAGGGGGAAAGATACAAAAAACATCTAGAAAAAAGCTCTTATGTAAACACTGTTACCTCGACCTAAAGCACCTAAAATGATGTCTGTCTTCTGGACACCATAGTAAAAGCAAGGGGACCGTGTCTGTGAACTAGCAGGTTAGCTTCTCTTCTCTCCAAGAGAGTGAGGAGCCAGGATTTGGACAAAAGAAAATGAAAAGCAGGGGGCATTCACAGAAAAACAACAATTATCAGCTGCCTGGAGGGACTGAAGGGTAAGGAGAGATTGCTGGCTCACACACAAGTGCTTGCTCAGCTCGCTCAGCAGCAGCAAGGGATGGCCCAGATAGCTGCCCAGCATTATTTGAAAGGTGGAAGGACCAAGGAGTTTGAAGGGGGGGAAGAAGAGGATGCAGCTTTGAATAATCAGATGGAAACAGGGAGATGAAACACTTATCGGGGGAAGCTTCCAAGGGATGAGCGGCATTAGACTTTAGAAGAGGCTCTCACTCAAAGGAAATGGTGGAATCCCCATAATTTGAAATATTAAAACCAGGATAGACAAAGCAATCATGAATATTCTGTAGGAAATAATCCTACTGTGGGATGAACATGCTTGTCTGGCGTTGCTTATGGGAAGACATACTGCTTTTTTTTTTTTTTTTCCCGTTGAACTCAATTTATTTCCCCCCCCTCATGTCTCCACTCCCACTCCCTCTATTTGCATGTCTGCTTGTGTCTCATACACAGGTTGTGAAATTATTATTCATTTATGGTGTCTACCACCAATGTGGCTGGATGGCTACCTGTTACCATACCACAAATAGCAAAAAGTAATTGATTAGATGCATTAATCAAGTTACTTCCGAATGGCATGCAAATGGTTCTATAATTATTTCCATTTTGAGTTCTAGTTTCTGTTAACACTTAAAAATTAAAACCAATCTCATCTTCTAACTCCTCTCCTGGGGAAGGGAAAGAGGGAAGGGAAGGGAAGGGAAGGGAAGGGAAGGGAAGGGAAGGGAAGGGAAGGGAAGGGAAGGGAAGGGAAGGGAAGCCACTCAGCACTTCTCACATATGAATTTCATTCTCTGTTTTGCTACCCAGCCAAGCACCAGGTTCCATTTCTTCCAGCTGTTTAGACACCTTAGATCCCTTTAATTACCATGGGTATGTAACAGATGTAAACTGTTGTGGCATTTCTTTTTCTGCCTTAATACATTAAAATAATGTAGATGTCTCTCTCAATTCACTATGGTTTATGAAAGTGGATCCAAGGGAAGCCAAATGAGTACTGTAGATAGACTGATCTACCTCAGTGTACAGAAAAGTGGGTGAGCTAATCCTGGACAGCTGAGAACTACAACGTCCAGTCATTTTCTTCCTTACCATCGATGCAGATGAGCTCTGGTAGCAGGGGAACCAAGAAGTCCCTTTCTCTGCCTGTCCCCGTGCCAGCACCTACTGGCCTCGTAGCACAGCTGGCAGCAGGGAACATGAATTCATGCCTGAGCTCCTTCTACTCACAGTTTGGCATATTAGTTCACATGCTGATGAAACTGCCTATGAGCTAGGATGCATAAAAGGGAACTTTCTTGGCTAGAAGTGAGGTACTGCACAGGAAAAGGAAGAAAAAGGAAACCTTGGGAAATACCATCTCCTGTAATATATTAGATATTTCTCTCTCCACTTTGCATTCCCATTGTTCTTAGAGGAACATTTTGATCACTATCAATTTTAAGGTATTTTTTTGCAATGGTGTTTTGTGCATTTTAATAATTTTCATACATCTTTCTTTTTATTAAATGCAAATATCTAATAAAAAGCCTTTACTGGCACAGTTTAAATTAACTTTGGTTTGAAAGTTAGTCTCACATAGTAAGTGTTTATTAGGCTCCTTCAGTCTGGCAAAGCCTGTTTAAACAAAGGAAAAAACAAACAAACAAACAAACATGATCCTCTTGACAAAGATCCTCTCCACTGCTGCATTTGAGCTAGGAATTGATAGCACATTTCACAGGTTCAGAGAAATCGAGGGAACTGGCATCTGAAGAGAGGAAATGTCCCAATACTCACTACAGGATCCCAACACGTGCACACGCACAGCCAGTCTCTCACTGCACTGTGCATCTTACAGGAATAAGAGTTGTCTGCCCTTCATCAGGGTTTGAAACTCCAGAGATGATTACAGTTTTCTGAAAAGTCAGCAGTTTTTCTTCAACCAAATTTCTTAAAATAGATTTAGTGGATTTTTCAATCTACTGAAATTAAAATGTGAAACTGAGCATTTGAGAGCAAATTTCCTGGATTAAATTACCTGGAGTAAATTCTTTTCTATGTTTCTATTTTCCTTTTCTTTTTTTAATTTTTAAAAATTATTTTATTTTTTATTTTTACCTACAACATACATGTATGCAAAAGGAGCTAATAATTTTTAATAGATTGCCCTACAGTTAATGCATTATATAGTAATTTTTAGCAACAAAAGACCTGTTGCTGCTCTAAAATTGTCATACAAATCTGCTGGCACACTGCAAAAGCAGTATAAGTAATGTTCTGTCACTTACTGTGATGCTCATCTTCACTTTTCCTAAAGAACATTAAAATCACAACAGGTCAATGCTCAATTAGTGTACAAAAATAACATTTAATACCTGCAAAATAACTTAAGATTCGTTCTGCTACAACATGGATAAACTCCTTCATGGACATGCCTTTAATATTTTCATGGATTCACATGCAGACAACGTGAAATGTCCTTTAGAAACGTGAAATTATTTGGGAAATAAGGAAAAATGACTAGATTTTTTTATTACAGACAAAAAGATATTTTAACCGTTGATCATTTTGCCCAGCTGGCACGATCTGAGACGGGTTAAATCCATTTCAACTCGATTGTTGTCATCCAAAGTTAAGATTACCATCTGCAATGATGATGCACTGTAAAAATTCGAGATGTTCCCGTTTGGAAAGGCTCTGACGGTTTGAGATAGTCCCAGCACAGTTTCATGCCTTTGTGAAGATGCTCGAGGAGATGATAGGTTACTCTTTGTTAATGCAGAGTAACAGATATGTATCCAAAACATTTTAATAACCCTGAGACTCGAAGGATCAGCGGTTACAGAAAAAATGAACACATCTCAGTCTTCTCTTACTTGTTTTCCTACCTGCCATGGGAGCTAGTTTACTACCAGGAAGACCTGGGGCATTTATGCCACCAAGATACAGCATCTGAATTATCACTGACTCTTGGAAGCAGATAGTTCCTTGCTACCACATCCAAATGACCCATCCAAACAACTGTGGAAATATTCTGAAACATTTTCACAAGTTCTACGGCACCACCTTTATATTTTCATTTCTTCTTACTTAGCAACCAAGAAAAAAAGGCTTGAATTTTGTTCTGAGAAGCCGTGTTATAATTATCTTTACAATCTGCTCCAATAGCATACTATTTCATGTCTGACATCTACCATTAAGCAATTTTGCGCAAAAGGCAGTAAACGTGTGACAATTACTTATCTCAGTTTTGAACTGCCTTGAGTAATTTCTTCTATCTTTCTGGAAGCCAGAAAGCCCTTTCTTTTCTTAAGCAGTAACTTGCCTTTTGAGAAAATACTGCAGTCACAATCACTTTCACTGTCACAATCCAGGTAAGAATGTAACTTGGCTACATACCAGTAAGTAATACTTAGACTCAGTCTTACCCCTTTATCACTTTTTAGTCTGTGCACCTTGGTGTTGGCTCAATCTGTGGATACTGTTCCTGGATACTTGTTCCAAAAAGCAGGTACACATTTTGGCCAGCCTTCGGCAAATGCTGCGCAGACTCAGGGATGCCCCCTGGGAAGTCAACACTCAGGATATTCCTCTTAGTTGTCCTGAGATCCTTCCCTCATTCTGACCAGGCTCTTCACCTCTGAGCTCTTTTCATGGGAAGCTGATAGATTTTTTGAGAAAACCTTCTAATCTGATCCTGTCCTGAAAGTCCCATCGTTATTTTTTATCTCAGAAGGAGGAATTTCTTCCTTCAATACCATTATGTTCTGAAGGATGTCTTCTGGCATTTCTCTGTGTTTGAGTTTGCAGTACCAGCTTCTCTACAGGCTGAAGTCCTTTAGGGCTTGCTGAGTCCAGGAGAATATCTGCAGAGAACTGTACTGAAGTTTCTCTCTAGAAATACCTTTCCTGAAAGAGCTGGCTCGCTACTGTCTTTTAAAACTTGACTCTGCAAAAACTGTTCTCACTGACCCCTTGCAAAAAAAAAAAAAAAAATCTGCCTGTGCTTTTTTTTGAGGCCAGCATTTGCTGTTTGCACAGCCATTGCTGAGCTGGCTGCTTCTTTGCATGCCATGTCCTTACTTGGTTTATGAGTGCAAAAGCCAGGGTGATGCTACTTTTGCAGGCAAAGACTCCAACGCAAAGCCACATCCCCAGTTTTTATGTAAGGTGTGTGATTTAGCACTACCACGGGGCAGCGCAGAAGAGGAACTTCCTATCTGTGATTTGGTGTCACTTTCTGGTTTTTTGTTAAATAATTTCATGTGAGTTGAATTCAGTGCTTGAAACAAGATGAACCAGCAGTTGTTTTGATTTCTGTGTGCTTTCTGCAAATGCTTCAGTCATTGATTTTGTCTTCTCCTTGCTTACACAGCAAATTAAGGAATTAAAGTGTTCTCTCTTCAATGAGAAACGAGTGCTCAGCATCCCTGACGTGTGGAGAAGTGTGTCCTACGGTGAGCGCCGCTGTGAGCAGTCACATCTGGCAGCAGAGAGGTACCAAACAGCTGGGCAGCACCAGTCAGAGCTGCAGACAGGGGATGGCCCACCACATTAATGCTTTTCGTTGTGTGGACATTTTTCTTTCCTTTCTGAGCTAAAAACATTAATGTTTGACTATTTATTCGTCTGAGCCTCCTTAAAGGCATGAGATCAGTGGACCATTTTAATAACAGTCGACAGTGCTTCCTGCCCCCACTTCTCTCTGGCCCTGGGAGCTATTCCTACCAGAAAAGACTGAAACTCCACAAACACAACATCACTGGCCTACAACTCCATGTCACTGGCTCAGATTAATCATCCCTATGCTGTTTAACTTCCAGTGACAAGCTCTTACATTTGTGTTTTAAATAGTCTGGGACATTCGGTTCAGGACTGACAGG
This sequence comes from Megaceryle maxima, assembly GCA_024605025.1. Classification (NCBI taxonomy): domain Eukaryota; kingdom Metazoa; phylum Chordata; class Aves; order Coraciiformes; family Cerylidae; genus Megaceryle; species Megaceryle maxima. Next base: position 8,182 of record JANHGN010026983.1, read on the forward strand.
TGGGAACTTCCAAGTTTAAAATTACTTTTTTCTTCACCTTCTTAATGCTTTTAAGTACAGGTGTCCGCCTAAGTTCTGCTGGCTTTCAGGGGCGTTGGAGCTGGCGGTGAAATCACTTAATTTCCCATTGTCATCCAGAGAATGGGGTAACATCTAGCTGTGTAGAAACAGGATAACATTTTCTTACCTCATTAGGTGTTGTGAGGACCAGTTATTTAATAGTACTTGTGCATTTCTCTAGGAAATGCCACAGATGCTGTGTTTAGCTAATGTAAACGTTTCTTTAGCAGCATAAGAAAGCAGGATTACTTAATAACTTCTGTGCATTACAGTTCCTCCAATATTTCCTTCTGTTTTTAAAAATGTCCTTGAGGTTTTACAAAGATATCCTTTCACCATAATGAAGAGAGACACCCTTTAGCTTTCTGGAATTTAAACCTTGCCTTTTGGAGGAAGCAGGAGAGCTCAGAATTTTCCAAGCAGGGCAGCACTGCATCACAATAACCAGTCATCTTTCAGCCACGTGCTTTGATCTTGCTTCATTCTCTTTTCTTGCTCTCTTTCTATTGTTTATTGGTCTGATTTTTAACTGACCTATTTACTGACCTTTGAAAACCTCTCCTGTATCGCTTCAGGAGGTCTCTTGCCTTGACTCGCAACATTACCAGATGTACGTGGTGCCAAACCACCGAGAGTAACTTGCTGCATGGCCACGGGTTTGTCTGGGGATAATGAGAAGGGAAATAACTAGATGGGCTGAAATTCAAACCTTTAGCTATTTTTTTTGGTGCAGGTCTGTATATGAACACCTTTCTTTTGATCTGAGGTCTCCAGGTCACATGGGAGTAACTTACAGGCTGCTTCTAAACAGTTTTAGTTAAAACCTATCTAAACCACTTCTTTTTCAAATGAAACCGGAGTTACATCGGTTAGCCTGCATCAGTTAGGAACAAGTCAAAACTAAGACAAAGTAAAAGTACCCTTAATCCAGAATAAGAGTGGTTACACCAGTTTAATTGGTGTGACTGTCTGTAATAGAGAAGATTTAGTGTCATGCGTTCTTGAAATAATTTATTCAGATAAAATTCTGCCCAGGGGAAGTTTCCAAGTAATTTTTTCATTTTCTCCAATCTTCTTTGCACAGACAGCTTGCTAAATGCCCTGATGCTTCATCACTTGTTATTGGTAAGAGAAATTTCTTCCCATCGGAGTTAAATTGTGTCCTCGGGTTTCTTAGATGTAATTCATCTGAAAAAAACCCAAACCAACCCAAACCAACAAACAAATAAAAACCAACAAAACCCAAACCACGTTTTGCATTGGCAGGGAAGAATTCGATTCACAGTTTCCAAGCTTTCACCTCTCTCTGAGCTGTGATGTTGATACAGCACAGGTGAGTTGGCCCCAGATTTTTTGAAATGCTTTCCAGGAGTTCATCTGAAAAGAGTCCTGCTGTGACAATGTCACACATATAAGGGACGAGGATATTATCGCCTCTTCAGCCAGAGTACTCAGGCGGTAGCTTGCCTGAGTACATTTGCAGGATAAAAATACAGATTCTATAAATTTGGTATATTCTTTCATGTAGCATTTTCATTTACAATGACCTTGTTTTCTGAACGCGCTAGAGACAGCTCACGGGCAGTTTTGCTTCTCCCAGATCCCTAACTTCATTGTTCAGTCAGTTCTTCAGCCAGATGTCTTCTCTGCCACTTGTAATCCCCACTTCCCACATCCTCCTGCCACCAGCTTGGGGACCATGTGGTCCTTGTGACTTTGCTTCTAAAGACCCCTGCTCTTTGCACTGGGCAGAGCACACCTCCAGCACCAGGAGCTTTCTTGCACCTTCTGCTCAGCCTGAATTAGGGATCCACCTGGGCTGTGACACCTCAACAATCTAGGACCTTCAAGTGGCAAGCAGGAGATAGCCCCGAGGGGGCCTTTTCCTCAGGACTGCTGTTGCTGGTGGTGAGGAGGTCTGTGCTGAGAGACCTGCTGCCTCTCAGGCTCAGACCGAGTGAGGGATGTCAAATGCTCCTGCTCTTAGGAACTGCCCCTTACACATCTTCCCAGATAATATTAATGGCAAGATCTGGTGACATCTGTTCACCCTTTTCTCGTGACACCTGAATGGCTCATCACCCGCCTCTTCATCTGAGCTGTCATTTTTCCGGGCACATTAAAAGAAGAACCCAACTTTTGTCCCTTCAGGATTGTTTCTGTTACAGAAAGGTAACAAACAGTAGAAACACTTCTCTGTGTGGTCTTGTTCTTAATTACAACAGGACAGGAGTGCTTTCTATTTATCTTGAAAGCATGAAATAGATGTTGCAAAACAAATCACTGTTATTGCGTGCAGTGGATACTCCTCAGTGAAACAGCCTTTTTGTACATTACAGTATCTCCATTCATCGTCGTTTTTATTATTATTATTGGAAACTACTTCAAAAATGGTGCAATTGAGGGAAAGAGGTAGCATCTGGGGCACAGTTATGATGGGTAAGTTTGTGGAAAGGCATACATCAGAAAAAAATGTTCTGTGCAATGCAGATGTGATTGATTATCATAGGGATATCTCATGAAGGGTAAATTACCACTGTGAACAAAGTGGCATTTAAAAACTCTTGAATTACTCTGCTATCAGTTCTGTGATCAACTCAGAATTTCATATGCTTTTAGGATCATGTCTTGTTATGTGGCTGTATCAATGAAATGACATATAGACAGTTCTGCCTTTCCTTCAAAAGGCTAGATTATTACTGTTATTAGGAGTGAAATTCTATAACATCTTTTTCTAATACAGACTTAAATGATACTAATAAAACAAGGTACTTAGCTCACGAGCATGTCAATAAACCATTAAAACAACCCATACATAATTCTAACTGTAATTGCTTGTATATTAAAGGCCTGAGGTTTCCTTTTGCTTAGGGAGACAGGGTAAATATATACTGCTTCAACTGGAGTTACATATATTGCAGGATGATGAACTAGATGACTACTGGAATTTTTGCTTGGCTTGGACTCTGATACTTGGCCACATCTCTTACAAAAAGTAGATGTAGGCTACTGTTTAATATTGCTTTTTTTATACAAAGGTCAAGTCGTGCTCCATAATGTGCAAAAGGTCAGGGAGGAAGCCCTGAAACCTGAGTGCTCTTCAGCAGCTGGGGTTGCTAATGCTCCAGAGTATTTCCAAATCCAGAGGAGTATCCAGCCGGCAAGTTACGCATCTGTCTCTGGAGAACAGAAACCATTGTATCATCCCGTGAAAAGGCAATGACAGCTCACGAGATATCCACTGCCAGCAACAGTGGTATCAGTGTACCCTGACTGTGATTATTATTTGCCCTAATCTCTTCCATAAGGAGTGACTGGTCCGGTGCAGACAGAGGTAGAACTGCCTTTGGAAGGTTGTCTACTATTCCTGACGCTAAGGTGCTGACTTGACATCTTAACTAATTAGTACAAGAAAAAAACCCTTGAATATATTTATCATCAATACATTCAAGCAGATTCTTTACAGGATTGCTGAGGTTTTCTGGGTCCCATTAAATCCACAGTAAGATGCTGTATTCAGCACCACTAGAGATCAAAGCAACCTTTAAAGACCTCTGGAAATCCATGTCTCAAACACACGACTGAGCTACCAGTGCAGGGGCTGGCAGCCCTTCACTGAACAGTGCCAGGCGCTCCTTTCTTTGCCAGAACTGGAGCCTGAGGGTGCTGGTAGCAGCTTATTCTCACTGAGTCCAAACCAGAGAATGGTAAGTGTCCACCTTGCTGAGGAGGATGAGACTCCTGGTTGGACACTCTACTGAACACCAGCTGGGCCATTATTGTAGAGCACATGCTCGCTCCTGTCAGCTTGCAAATCAGTTCTGCACAGTGTTTTGCTTCACACCTGCCATGGGTGAAGGGCACGTACATGGTGAGATGCAGCAGCTCGAGTGGTCTGTGGTAACTGATTACGCTGGAGAACTCAGTTGTGTGTCTCGCCTATATCCTCCCCTGTTCTGGTAGATCCATCTTTTGCTGTCTTTATGAAATCAGGATTCTAATTTATGTTCCTGATGCACTTAAATAACATCAACTTCTGAGCACATTTTGGTATGTGCCTAACAGGGTATAGCTTAGTGAACATGTGAAACAATCTTCCAGCTGACTTTCAGCAAGCAAGCTATATTTGCACCAGTACCATCTTGCATTAATCCTACCCACACAGCAAGAGGTTTTGGAGTAGTATCAGTAATACCGCATAAAATTAACATGCGAAGCGCCGCAGAACCAGCACCATGATTCCTGGGCAGTGGGAAGACACCTCAGCAACTGTTCTACACCATCAGATTCCTTTCAAACACTTCAAGCACCTAGTTCTGAGGACACTGGAACTACATTCAGATAATATGCATCTTTGCTTCTTATTTCTGGTTATATGGATTACTTTTTATAGGGGTCTTCTTGATCAGCAGAATTTTCCAGAGCGCTGCGTCTCTATCAGAGATTCTGGGAGGTGTATGAGGACAGCAAGCCCTTGGTTTCCTGTCACCCTCAATAGGTTCAACAGTTATGGAAAGCAGGCACTGGAAGATTATGAGCTTTGCAGTTATCATGTCAAGCTAGCGCAGCCGCAGGAAATAAACACCCGGTCAGAAAAAGTGTGTGTGAGGGGAACAACTGTGGAAAGCCTGGGGAAGAAAGCTGGTAAATTTGCTTCATCCTAAGGTTGGGGAAGATGCTGTAATGGACCCATTTCTTTACTTAAGCTTGGCTTCCACACTCATTTCCCCAAAATCCAGGCTTAGTACTTCTACCTGCCCCTAGACCAATACGAAATGCCAGGAAAGAGCTCCCGAGTGCTTGCGCTCAGACATCGACCCACCCGACTTGGGGTTTAAGCCTAATCTGGAATTCATATGTAGGATGGACACTTTATTGAAGTGCTTTCAAATTCAGGCTAAAGCAACTTTACAGACTTGGCCATAATGGAGTTTGAGTTGCATCTCAAGCAGCACGCTCGAGATGCTTTACACCTCAGCTGTATTTGACCCGTTCTCTCGCGAAGCAGGTCCGCACAGCTCACAAGTGCGACCACTTTTGCAGCCAAGCCTTGCCTCGGCCGATGGAAAGATCTGGAAGTGCTCTCTCTGGTGGTGACTTGGTGCTCCGAGCAGTGCAGAGCTCCTGGCAGCGATGTTACTGCAGTCTGACAAAAGCTCCTTGGTAGAGAGAGGTCAGGTCTGTGTGAACCAAGGCACCAAGTGTGCTTGGCCCTTTGTCCTTCTACTGCAGCTTCACCTCGGTGGGAAGGCCAGCACTGTTCCCCCGGGCCAAGCTGACAGCAGAAGGAAATGGTTATCCTGTACCTGTGTAACTGAGAGATCCCCAACAAGAGAGGTAACAATTCTAGATGCATATGGCCAGTCCATACTATGGCCCATTTTAGTATGGCCCTTTTTCTCCTCTGCCTTTCCTCTCCTTGCATATCATGGATGTTCTTCCATAGCCCTTCTGCTTCCATCTCTGCTGCTCTTCATATCTCTGTCTCTGGCCACATTTCAATTACCACTTCTGGACAGGGACTCTATCAGCATACTATCAGCAGTGGAAAATGTCAAGGTGATATTTTAGAAGGGAGTAACTAAACTGAATATACAGCCCATTAATATCAATTATAGGTGTCAGATCAATACCAACAGCAGTGATGTTGTTTAGAAGCTTGACTTAATCCATTATGCTGCCCACTCAGCTATGGGCATTTTCAAAGACAATATGCTATTTACATTTTATTATAATGCATCTTTTCTGAAAAGTCCCATGCTGTTGGGGACATCAGGGAAACTAATATTGATGGCAGAAGGCAACCATCTGTATAGGTGATATACAGCACTGGGCTGACCAGGGCACCCTGCAGTTGCACCTCTGGGATGAGGAGTATCCTCAGGATGGCCCTGTCTGTGCCAGCTCCTGCCCCCTGCAAGGCTTGCCAGGGGCCTTCATGCCCCAGACTCCTCCTTGCCCACCTTGTTCCTAGTTTGCCTTACTGGTTATGAAGTGGAGAGCATCAAGCACCGGGAAGGGAAAAGGAACCTGAGAAGAGCATTTGGGCTTTCAAAATATATATGATACAAAAACAATTACTTAAGAAATAACAACTAACTCTCCATGTTTCCCTTTTTCTTTCCAGACTGTGTGTGGGCTGAGATGCCTGGGGAGCCTCACCAGTTCTCTCTCAGCAGTCGAAAGGGTTCCTGCTCCATCAGCCGAGTGCTCATAGGCACATTTGGAGTAACCTCATCAGTCTGGCTAATTCTCATCAGTTTCTTATTCTCGTGCCTGCCAGAATTAAGAAAAGAAAGTCTCTCAGGAGGCTTTTCCCAACAAAACTAGGAAAATATTATTGCCACTTCCTTATAGAATATACTAGTGAGCCCTTATTGGAAAGAGCCTGTACAATTCTAGCAGGATAAGGGAAGGAGAGCCAGCTGTGAGGAGACTTGCAGAGCTTCACTTGTTTAGTCTGGCAAATGAAGGCTGAGAGGGGTGCGTCACTGTTAGATACAGCATGGGGTCAGCATCAGGAAAGAAGAGGAGTTATTTATGATGAAGAGTGATACTGGCACGCGATCAAATGGGTATAAACTGATTATGAATACATTTGGCCTTGGTTTTAGAAGAAAGTACCCACTACCCTGGAGCAGTGAAGCCTTTAATCAGAATAGTGGGGGCCAAAAAATAAGAGTTAGATGTAATAAAAAAAAAAAAAAGTACTGTGTATTTATGGGGAGAGTTGTATGGTGCAGTGCTGCCTTGGTGGGAGAGTCAATTCAGTGACCCTGAAGGATCACTCAGTCCTATTTCCATGTTCCTTACAGCCTTTGACAGAAAAATAAATTGATAACAACATTGACACTAAAATCACCCTTCAGAAACAATCTTCAGCGTCTTCAGCCTGCTGAGATGAAAGGTGGGAGATGGGGAGGGAGTTCATGTTTCGTACTGTGATTGATTTACTATCTCAGCTCCTAGCAGAGAATAGCACCAGTTTGCACTCAGTTCACACTTGAAAGTTGTTTTTTTTTCCCTCTTCAAATGCAGAGACTAGAAGTGATTTTGTTTAAAAATCAAAGCTCAGATTCTGCAGCTGTTCAAGAATCTTTGATGGAAGTATGGGAGGGACTCTTGATTCATCAGCGATTCAACTAAAGTGTATTTGAGGAGGATATCATTCTTTCATTATAAAAGATAATAGAAGAAGCAGGAACACCAACAGTAGCTTTTCTTCTTCATTTCATAGCACTCAGAAAGCAATGATGTGTCCCATTCAGGTCTTGGATTTGTCAAGTAGCAATAGCAGCTTTGCATGAAGTCTTTTCTGAACCACTTTGATGAGAACGGGATGTGTAATTTTAGAGAGTCAGCCTAGGAGATTATTGTGTATGGCTCTTCATGCAATTTCTAGTTAGGAAATTGAGAAGATTGTTTTCCTGACAGACAAATGTTTCCTTTCCTCCTATTTTTTTCCTACACTGTTTCTTGCTTTAAGAATCAATTTAGGATAATAGACTCTCTTCCTTTGTATTTTCTGCTTTCATGCTACTTTAAGGGAGTCTGTCATTCAGTATTAAAGGGAAAATATCCTAGCAAAACTTTTGATTGCAATTTCTTGATGATTTTATTCAATCTGCAGAAATGTTGAGGCCTTTCATGGGATGTTCCCTATCAGTTTCTTCTTTTTAATAAGCATCCCATGAGTCGGGCCTTTCCATAACCCTATTTACCAATGGCTGCAGAATCCTTTCTACAGTGAGGAATATAGTAAGTGCTCCCACTTGTCCTCAAAACATTGAGTTTCACATATGGCTAGTGTAGCAGACTACATGGTTGAACTGAAGACGCCCTTTGCCGATGTGTCATCCCATGCTAATTATTTTCCTGTTTCTACACAGAAGACAGTAAGAAATATTTTTTGTTGTTGTGTTGTAATTCAAAGCAGATGATTATGAGTTAGCTCATACCAGAAAGGCTGGTATTTTTCATTGAAAAATTTTTCTTTTCATTGAAAAATTTTTCATTTCATTTTCATTCATTTTTTTGTTGAAGGAAATGAGTATTGTTGCTTCATCAGCTCCTTTTTTTGAGACATTAATTATTAAACTTTATCAGTCATATTCATAAGAGGATATCTGAATCTTCCCTCATACAGTTGCAAATGATAGTTAGAAACACCAGCTTTCCTTCAGTTCAGTCTCATGTGGATGAGCACTGGTGTCTGTGCTAGCTAATTAGATGTAAGTGGCAATCAATTGAAGCTACAACAAAACCAAGACTTACCAAGACAAATCCTGAGCACCCTTATTTGCTGCTGCTTAAGACATCAAGCAAAAGCTCTTGTCCCTGCCAAGGGACATAAGAGTCCTTACCCAGGTGAAATGTTTATGAAAGAGGTGAATCTGTGGAAGGGAGCCTGTGCCCTTTGCTGGAGCTACTTCAGTCACATGTGAGGGATGGGAATCTGGCTCACTGCAAACTTTGACCTGAATGCATAATAAATACACCTCCAAGCCTGCGTTGTTACTTCTATTGAGAACAGCCTTCCTACATCCATACCTCAGAAGTAATCCCCTAACCCCTCGCTTTCCAGTTGCATACTCACTAAAGCAGGGTACTTGATGTTCAGCAGGTAGACGACCATCATACCTTCTGAGCCTGCATCAGCGTCCAGCAGAAAAACTCTCCCGTGTCGCTCTACAGCGACACTGCATCGGTTCATAGGAAAGTGCATGTCTGCATTGCAGTCGATGAAACATCAGCCACAGGCCCTGCCTTTCCTCTCTGCAGGCAGCTGTCATGGGAATCTCTCTCCTTTCTCTAAGGCTGCTCACTGACAACCTACTCTTGCCTGTAACAGGGAAAGATGCTGGGAAACAAACCTCAGGGACTTCTATTTTGCTGGAGCGTTACTCACAGGCCCACATATATTAAGCTTCATGCAGAGCAACATATGCATGTGAAAGATGGCTTATTTAAATTAAAAATCAGAAAATTAAACAAGCCATTGTCTAAATGAATCCTGGCAAGATTGATGTTTGGGGCTACTGCTGGTTCCCATCATCAAGGTAATGGCAAAGACACTGTTAACACTTCCAGAGAAGACAAGGCATGATGCAAAGTCTACCTGGGAAGAAGGAGGTAGAGCCACGAAACGTGGGCAGTTTGCAAGGATCACACAGAATTTGATCTGTGTGCATTCACTGGATCAAAGAAGAAGCAAGAAGATGTGAAATTAGTGGGATATTTCCACAGTAAGAGAAAGGAATTTAATCTGTCACCTACATGCTGGGCGAATGCCCTGTACGTTGCGTTACTGGCTATAGTGAGAGCTGCCTCCTCTCTGGAAAAAGAAAAGCATAGAAAACAATCTGCTTTTTGCAGTGCTTAGTCCTCACTTTTTGTTGTAAGGGCCTCAGACTAGAGGGCACAATAATCTGAGGAAGGTGCAAAAAAAATTAAATTGCATTTTGTCTCACCTTAGGGTTGGTACCTCCTGTTCTTGGCACCCAGCTGTTACCCAGCTTCTACCTATGGGCAGCAAACATCTTCAATCTGTTGGCTGTCTAGAAGCCAGGCACTGCCACACTGTGTGTTCACATCTCCTTTATTAGATATGTGCCTCAGATACTATTGTGGTGATCATAATAGGAAGACTAATGAGGAAATTTCCTATCTAATCAACATTTTCTTCAGCGCAGAGTATTAACAGTTTGCACTACATAACACACGGGACCACTCTTACAATACAGGTGATGAATCATGAAAGACCTGCACGCTGTGTGCGCACGTTCCTCAACAAGTCATCGGGACAAATCCATCAGCTGTTTAGGCTGATAGGAATACCTCATGATATCTGAGGGGCCTTAGAACAAATGATGTGCAAGTGCTGCATCAGGTCTGTGCAGACAAAGCCACTGCCGCAGAGATCACGGGTGCAGGTTTGGTTCCCCCTCGGAGGGAATAAGGCCTTTAATGGACTTCGCAACTTTCACAGCAAGCAATTATGTCCCTGTCTGTGACATTAAATGCACGGACATGGCAGCACAGATCTTGGAAGCTGTCACAAATTGACACTAAATAAATTGCTCAGGAACCTGGCTTGGTACAGCAGTCACTTTCTTTGAAAATAGCACAGTGGTTTTTCTCTGCAAACTGGGTTGGAACAGCGATGCAATTACTTCCCATTATGAGGATTAAGTGACCCACTGTTACTTCAAGCCAGTGAAAGTTAAACTGAGACACAATCTGAGCATTAGTCAGATTTTTAGAACCTAACCAAGGACTCTGTTTTTAATCACATCTCATCTGCCATATCACCTTGCTGCCAAAATGTAACTGTACTTAAAATGACGACGTCAATATGTGCTGTGTATGCAAACTGTATCAAAATGAAGTTATTCAAGTTGCTCAAAGAAAAGAGAGGGAGTGTCAGACTTAAGAGTTTAAATGCGTTAAGGCTGAAGTCTGCCCACTTTCCATCTTAGTTGCTACAGTAAATTTATTTAGCACCCCTCACTAATAAATCTGAATGGGACATACATGCTGGTGCAACATGTAAATCTCATGGCTAGCAAAATGTACCGTGGAAAGTACCACCATCTTTTTAATGACTGAACCAATCCTTTGAAGAAGTTTTAGTTTAGTTTGTGACCTTAAAATCAAAACAAGAAGCTTGTTGCTGCAAGCTGTACTCCTCTTGAAAGTTACCTGAGGTCAGAAATGAAGATCAGTATTAAATAGAGCATTACTGACTTGATCCTCCACACAATGGACCCATGGCCATTGGCTGTACTTCTTTAGTCATTATTTTTCTGTGTGTAACCTCAGCCTTAGGCATAGGTAGTGGTTGCCTAGTTATGTTTTATAGACTAGGCGAGGTGGATAGGCAGATCTACTTGGGTTATTGAATTCAACTGAGTTTCCTGCTCTTATGGGGAAACGTATCACAACTTTGAAACTAATCAAACACCCTTTTAAATCATGAGATTTTTTTTAATCTTTTTTTAACTCTAAGATGATGCTTCTTAAATCCCCAGAATCATCTTGAATGAATTAGAGCAATATTGTTCACTACGAGTAATGCCTTGTCAGATGATTAAAACATTTTGTTAGATGTTTCTAACAAAAGACCTGCCAAGTTAGGACTGTCTCCCAAAGATACTATTACTTCTGTGTAAGCAAGAGCAATTCCAAGAAATGAAGAGGAGATGGTACTGATGCAGCTGGAATTAATAGATCTATCTGGGAGACTGAAATGCAAGTGAATATAAGATGCTGAAAGAATAATTCCCATAGAAAAATCTAATTTAAATCAAGGACAGAGTAACATATGCAGAAATGCTACGAAACATTACACTGGGAACTAGTCTTTCCTGGAATACATAGGTTACTTTGATCTTCCATAGAATTATGAGACTGCAAGTTAGCCATAATTGCTTTGCCCCTTTTTTAACCTTATAGTTATTCTAAGCTTCCTCAGACTTTGAGAAACGTCCTAGGAAAAGATTATGTCCTGTCTTCAAATTAGAGTCAAGCAGCATAAATTGTGCTCTACATGGCACTCAGAAGTGGTTATGGCTAAATCCATCCCATAGCTGACGTGAAGGACAAATTTGGCCCAACAACCTACCTCCTTCCCTTTCTCCTTGTGTGTCTACTGCAGAGATTGCACAAGAGGTTTGTGCCTGTGTGCTGAGCTCCTTGCCTGTGTTTCTATATGCTTCAAGCCTGGCTCAGGGAGAATCATTTGTAGACGAGACTTTCTGGAAGTCTTGGGAGAATAAGGAATGGGTAAAACCAAAGCTAGAGTTAGATCTGCCTCCTAATAGCATGACTGAGAGGTTGCACTCTTCGATTCATTCAAAGAGCACAGGAGCACATCCATAACATCTAGAAGCTCATTCGTATGGGTAAATGCTCGTGTTTGTGAGTAAGGCTTTGAAAATCTCGCCCGGCACTTTTGTGTATAATGAATTAGTGATTTAGCAATGAAACAATGGGAAGAGCGAAGCCACCTGCATCTCACAGTTGAGGCAGATGCCCAATGGCACACCCAGCAATCACCCCAGCTGCCAGTCAAATACAAACTGTAAGGTGAGGATACATTTAAAGCTGGGGAGAAAAAGCAGTAAACATGCCTGGGATGAACTGCAGCGAGAACCAGATCTTATAAGCCATGGAAAGAAGAAACCCTGTCCGGAGGCACACGCCCTGGAGATCACAGGGCGCGGATGTGACACTACACTTTCTTGGAAGCAGCTGAGATCTGATAAGGTTGGGTGTAATTTAGATAACATGGAAATGTCACCACATTCCAGGCCTTGAGGCGGGCCCGGGAGACAGACAAGGAGCCCAAGCTGTGCAAACCACAGAGGGCCCTGCTGTGGGGGTTATGAAGAGAGAACCAGCAGGTTGTGCCCGCAGGGCAGCACGACCAGGAGGCACCCGCACCCACAGTCTGGAAAGATGTGTCAAAGCCTCTTTAACAAATACGATTCATTTCCAGCTTGTAGCTTTGCTTAGTCTGTCAGAGTATTTGTAATATTTTAGCATCTGTTTCACTGAAAACTATCTTTTTTTAATATCACAGTTTTCTTTTTTTTTTTAATCTATTTTTACAGTGTCTCTCTATGCTGCAGTCCTGTAGCTAGGCTTTCCCATCCAAGATAATTAACTGCTCATTAATTATGTTATGAACTGTCTGGGATTTGTCATCGATTTCCACACATTCCCAGGAGTTTATGACCAAACAGTCCAAGTTTCATTTAGTGATGGAAAAAGTAGCAATATAAAAGACACAAGGAAGTTCATCAGTGCCTTTGCTAATGCTTTAGCTGAGAGTCATCTGGACATACATCCATAGTACCAAACAGAGATAGCTGAAACCTACCTCTTCCTCACGTCCGAGTTGTCTGCCGCATCGCTCAGCTCCATAGAGCCACCCATCCCAACTGGAGCACACTGGGGTGAGCAAGTCCAGGTTATCCATCTGGGTGCAAGCACACGGCTGATCCTCACCATATTGATGAGCCCTTGGCTCCTCTGTGGAAGACCTGCAAAATAAAACCCTGAATTAGGTTGTTATCAGTATTGGTAACTTCAAAGCTCTGGGTCTGGTCCCACCACAGGTTTCATTGGTCCTCTAACCCTTTGCCTGTCGTGGAGAAAAAGCCATGGCCAGCACCTCAGCAAAAAAAAGAAAAACAGCAACTCTAGGAATAAATGAAAGGCGGAGCAGATCCTCTTTTGCTGCCAAGCATCCCAGTCACTTCAGCGAGCTCCAGGAAAACACCTTGTGCCACAGCAGAGATCGTCACAAAACTACCACCCATCTTTCCGTGCTTCTCATTTACCCATCAGTACTGAGCAGGGCCTCCAGCTTTCTGCAGTTACTCCTCTGTGCACGTAGAGGAAACAGTTGCATCCTCAGCGAGGCCAAGGAGGACAGGGGCGACCTGGAAGGGCTGGGAGAGATGTACGTATTCTGCAAAAGGGGCCATGAAGCAGCTCACAGTTTCCAAGGTGGTTGTGTGGGATGGGAGCTGCAAAGTAATCTCAAGGCATCAAGTAGCATTTTCTTTCCATTTCTGGCTGCATCATAAATCCCTCATAGTAAATAAAAGCTTTCTTGCGTACCAGGGGTCCTGAGGACAGGACTGAGGTGCACAGAAAATGAAAGCACGGGTTAAGCAACACTTTGCAAGGATTGGGATGGTTTCATTCCAAGTTCAGGCCTAGGGGAGGACGAGGTTGTCTGCAAGATTCAGGCAAGCCCTGGCTCTTTCGCAGGGAGCTGTGGGGGTACATCTGCAATCTGGTGGGAGGCAGAGCTGAAAGCCATATATGTAGCTAAAGAGAGTCTGAAGAGAGATGATGTTTTGGATTTATCCCTGCTGGCTCAGGCTCCCACCTTAACCCTTCTGGCAGCCCAAGCTCTGGGAGCTGCCATCAGCTCTGCTTCCCTGCTGCTGCTACAAAGCACGGAGCTAAGGGCAGAGCAAACCCAAACCTGTGCAGACAGAGAGGCTGCGTAACTGTATCCTGGGGTGGAACAAAACCCCCAAAGCTCTCAGCTGGTTCCTGGAGAGAGCTGGAGGTGCAGGGCCACGGTGCTGTACGAGGGAGGTTTCTGTTGTTTGAGGGGGTCCCCTCTGTGTTGGCCATGGAGCACCTGGATAGGGTGTTTTGGAAAGGAGCAGGCGAAGGACCAAAGAAGGATGTAGCCACAATGACATTTTTGCTGAAGCTGCCGAGACCTCACAATTGAGCCAAGGCTTCGCATTCGGTGATCAGAGCAACATCAGAGCTCCTGAGCCCAGAAAGGTCTCAGTGAGGACACCCAGCACACCACAAAAGCCTTTATCTACTGAGAAGGACTTTTGAGACAACCAGAGCTCACAACAGCTTTCTAGACACAGCAGTTTCATTGGTGACATGCAGGTATCACCCCTGCCAGCCAGGGGGGCCAGTGGAGTCCTACTACAGGCAGCTGAGTTGCAGCACCTTGTTCTTCACCAAGGCTGGATTAAGCCTGGCAGGCTCCGCTTCTCTGCGTGCGCACGCAGAAAGATGTAAAACCAACAGGCAATTACATTTACCTGGAAAATGGTGATGAGCATCACCTACCAGCAGCACAGAAAGCCTTCCACACCACTCAGGGCCCCCACAGCCATCAGGGTGCTGTGGAGCAAATGGTGCCCCACAGGAAAGGCTTGTCCCAGTGCCCTCATTTTCTTAACTCATCTCTCAGTAAAGAAAATCAATGAAAGCAAAACCTGGCAAATAGAAAACCCAGCAAGGAGGTTCCTATATTACTCTAGTCATCATTATAGACAAACAAGGGCACGGGCTTTTCTTCTTTAAATGTATAGAAGAGAGTGAAAGCGACAGTCCAACACTGTAAAATACAGGCATTAGAGTTACAAGCTGTTTACAAAAACCATCTTAATTTAAACAACAGTTGCACAAAGGTATTCCACTGTGGGTCAGCTTCCTGTGATCAAAATCTCCACTGAGAAGCTAGGTTCAATTCCCTCTCCACTGCCTTTTTTTGTGTGCATGCTGCAGAACAGGTTCCTTAATTGCTCTGTGACTCAGTTTCCCATTGCTAAATAATTGTACTGCCTTTCCTACACAGTTTTTTTTTTGCTTTGTCTTTTTTTTTTTTAAAAAAAACCTACTCAGGATGCAAAAATGGATGCTGCAAAGTTGAGAAATTAATGCCGCATTAAAATTGTCTTCATTCTGCCTCTTGAACTTCCATTTTGGACTATCCCTGAGGCACAAGTGATTCGACAATTAAATTCTCTAACATAATGCAAGTAGGAGACAGAATTAAGGTTGCACACTAATCACCCCCTTCCTTCATCTCTTAATACTTGACTTTGAAGCCTAAATAGAATTCTTTTAATGTACTGCTAAATGTAACTTCCTCTGTAATTTTAAATGGAGAGGTAAAAACTCTATTATTTTACATCCGTTATGTGTTTCTTTGTGTGTTTTCATTATACAGTATCACTAGAAAGGGCATGCTGACCACTTGCCATTGCTACCACCTCTGCCAACATCTGGCCGCACCAGGTGAGACTTGTACTAAGCTGCCATGTAGGGTACTGCTGACAAGAGGAGAATTGGCCCACCAGGAGACAGGAGGACAGGGGAGGATTGAAGAACCCCAGTCTCCTTTTCTTTCTATTTTCACAGCATTTGATCCAGACAGAGCTGATCACCTGACCTGGAAGAGCCTCACATGGCAGCTAAGGCCACTCCAACCCACCTTTGCTCTGCTGACTTAGAAGCCCTGGCAATGCTCTTGCTGGAAGAGCATGTCCTGTCAGTGGGTCTGGAGCTCCCCAGCACTCCCAGCTCTGCTGTGCAGACATAAGCATGCTTTGGGGCACAAGAAAAGTCACCATCAATGAGTTTGGAGATCCACTACTTTTTTTTTTCTAGGGAAAATGTGAAAGGACAGGAGAGAAAGGGCCATTTTCAAAGTTCACAGCTCAGCAAAATCTAGATGAATTTTTATGGAAAAAGAAAATGCATTTGCATAGCTCCAGGGATCCCTTCTGCAACTTCTCAAAGGCTGGCTGCAAATACCAGCAATGCAGAACCTCTTGGTAACAGAAAGTATCAGATGATCAAAACAGCTGGGTCAGAATTGACAGCAGTGGTAATACCATAGTCCTGCCCCAGTCCATCTGGGCATTGCTATAATCAGTCCTTGGGTCAGCATGAGATTACTGGAGTTCCTTGTGCTTTGTGTTGCTCGGGTGTCACCAGGCACTTGCATGCTACTCTGCGTGTCCCCTCCACACCAGCCTGGTCTGCTGGGGAAACCTGAATGCGCAGAGATGTCTCTGTCTGATTTCTTCCCCAGGGAGTGCAGGCAGCTCTTGCTGCAGGAGGAAATAAAGTTTTCATTGCCTCTGCAAAATATGGGTCAGTGTTGCATTACAGGTGGGTTTTGTGATTTATTTTGCTTCCGTTTGGTATTAAACAATTGTGTAAGAAAGCCACTGAACAGTGTCAAATGCTTTACTGAAATCAAGCTAAACCACATCCACTGCACTACCATCATCTATCCACCTGGTTATTTCTTCACAGAAGGCTATCAGGTTGGTCAAACGTGACTTGGCCTTGGTAAAACCATGCTGACTGCTCCTGATCACAGAATGGTGTGGGTTGGAAGGCACCTTTCAAGGTCATCCAGTACAACCCCCCTGCAGGGAGCAGGGACCAGATCAGATTGCTCAGAGGCCCAGACAATCTCACCTGGAACCATTCCAGGGATGGGGCAACAACCCCCTCTCTGGGCAGCCTGGGCCAGGCTCTCACCACCCTCAGTGTAAAAAGTGTCTTCCTTCTCTCCAGTCTAAATCTCCCTCTTTTCATTTAAAAGCATCACCCCTTGTCCTGTCCCAACAGGCCCTGCTCAAAAGTCTGTCCACATCTTTCTGACAGGCCCCTTTAAGTCCTGAAAGGCCACAATAAGGTTTCTCTAGACCATGTCACTCAGCACCACATCCAACCTTTCCTTAAACACCTCCAGGGATGGCGACTCCACCACCTCCCCGGGCAGCCCATTCCGGTGTCTAATCACCCTGTGCATGAGGAAGTGCTTCCTAAGATCCAACCTGACCCTCCCCTGGTGCAGCTTCAGGCCCTGCCCTCTTGTCCTGGTACTGGTTGCCTGGAAGAAGAGCCCAACCCCCAGCTGACTACAGCTTCCCTTCAGGTCATTGTAGAGAGGTCCCCCGAGTCTCCTCTTCTCCAGGCTGAACAACCCTGGTACTCCTTTTAGTCTTTTACTGCTGTGTGTGCAAAACATATTTGTGTCTTTTTCCCAGCATCTGGATAATCTCACACAAGGGCCATCATTTATCTTGTACCAAAACGAGCAGTACAGCTGCAATGTTAATAACCAAAGCTGACTCACAACAGGTTTCCATGGCCACTGCCTAGTTCCGACTGCTCTCCTGACCCAATCACAGGCTGGGGGAAGCAGTTTGCCTTCCTCGGGATGGCTGAAGACAGGGAGAAATGGTCCCCAGCACAGAATACTCTGCCCTTCAGCTCAGACAGTCCAGTGCCTGCCTCTGTAGCATTATATCACTATGAAATAGGTGATCCCTCCTGTTAGCAGTTTCCAGACTAGGTCTGCTGTGAAAAATCAGTGATTTAAAAGAAGTTTGAAGCCACTAAGTCCAGCTAAGTGGCTTTTAAACTCCAGGCCATTGATTTCAATAGGGCATTTGTGAGCTGGATTTCACTGTTTCATTTATTCTACTTCTTTCTACATAAGATGATTTAAAATGGCTTTTCTTTCCTGCTTGGGTGGCAGTAGAAGGAAGCCTTCTATTTGCTTCACTAGATGTAAGTCTATTGTTGTAGGGTATTATTGTGACACTTTTACTTATAGAAAATTTGATTCCACACTTCAAGTGAAATGATTACACTCAATCATAATAACATTGAGCCTAAATAATAGGGCAAACTGCTTCCTCCTGGCAAAACAATGCTTGGAAGAGGTTTCATCAACCCCTACTGGTATCCCACATTCATGCCACATTTTATGTTCAAATATCAGCAACATCCAGAAGCACCCAGTATCATCTCAGCAGCAAAATTCCTCAGTGTAGCAAAAAATGAACATAAATTATGGGTAATATATGTGCCAAATTGTTGTTTGTTAAAATTACATGAACGTTCCCTGTCACTTCTGTCTGTCTAGTGGGTGTTGTCTGTCCCTCCCAACTTCACTTCAGGTCCTGATGGCTTGAGAGCCCACTGTGTGCACATCAGCTTGCTCTGCTTTTGACTGGCAACATGGTCATACACCACCACCCTCAAGCCAGGACAACCTTCCAACATGATTCCAGCCAAGACATTCCTAGACTTTCCTACCAGACTGGTCCTAGCTCTACACACCACAGAGTCAAACGCCTCTGTTCAATTAGCCCACAGAGCAGTTTTCCCTCTAGAGTTCTACAAAAAGATGAGATTCCCCCATGGTACCCCTATTTCCATAACGTACTATATCTAGCAAAGGAAAATACTCAAAAACGCAGACCCTGGAACCTTAAATTTCAAGGCACAGATCACTAAACAGAAATTCTGCTCTGCAGCTTTACACTTTTCTTCAAGACAAGTTGCTTTTCAATTTTTCACAGAATCACAGAATGGTAGGGGTTGAAGTGACCTTGAAAGACCATCGAGTCCAAGCCTCCAGCCCCCAGAGCAGGAGGACAGTTCTCACTACAGCTGAAGGACTCGAGACATAGAATCATAAAATAGTTTCGGCTGGAAGAGACCTTCAAGATCATCAGGTCCAAGAAGTTCCTTTCCTACAGCTCTCAGCTTTTAGGTCAATTTTAGGTCTCCATTGCTTGGAGACTGAATGGGCATCAGTTGGCTGGTAGGGAGCGATTTCTTTCTGCCTCACTTGTTTCTCCTTCCTTTTTGCCTCTTTCTCTTTTATAAAACTGTCTTTACCTCAACTCAGGAGATTTCTCATTTCTGTCCTTCTGATTCCCTTCCTCACCCCCCTGGGGGGTGGTGAGTGAGTGGCTGCAGGGGGTTGCCTAAAAGGGTTGACCAATGAAATTGGGGTTTTTTTCTGAGAAAATCTTAAAAATCGCCCTGTTTAAAATAACACTGTTTAAAATAACAGTGTAAGTCAATCTGATGAATGGGCACATAAGTGAGAACAAACTATTAGAATAAAAGTTTAGAAAGTGAGCTGCATATAAAAGTATTTTTAACTTTTTAACCCAGTTTACATTTCTTTAAATAATTCAGCCCTCAGCAGACACTTGCAAAATTCCCCCTGTAGGACTAAGGCTGGTTGTCCCTGTCAGATTTAATGGACCTGGAAAACAAGCTGCAGGCAAAGAGGGAAAAGAATTTCAGTGAAAGTCACAAAATATTATAAGCTAACAGTTGTAATTTGGAATGAAAAAGGAGAACTGTGTAGAAAATAATGTAGATTTCATGTAGATTTTGAGAATCTGAAAAAAGTTCTAGACAAAGTGTTAAGCTAAAGGTAAAATCTGTTATAAAAAGATAAATTAATTGAAAAACTCATAATGACTCTGTTGATAATTAACAAGTTTTGATTTTGACCTCCACTTTTTGCCAAACTTCCTCCTTCTAGCAAAAATGAGTATTAAATTTGTGCTGGAAAGTAACTTCGGTCAAACAATGAAATTCACAGTTTACAATTGGACTTGATGATCTTAAGGGTCTATTCCAACCTCAATTATTCTATGATTCTAGTCTATCAAATAGTTCAAGTCACCAGGGACCTCTGGAGGTCATCTAGCCCAACTTCCTGCTCCTCTCAGGGCAAGCTAGAGCGGATTGATCGTGTTGAGTTTTGAGGCCGCTGAAGGAAGGAGACTTCTTGCATATGTAAGCATACGTTTACTTTACATATTTTAGTCCACTAATTCTAAAAAATCACATAGATATTAAAAGGGGGGTTGGATACATTTGTATATATTTAATTTTGTTGTTATTAATTTCATTAAAGCTGTTTTCATTTTATTTTCCAATCCATATCACTTTCCCTTATTCCTTTCCTCTTCCCTCTGGGAGAGGGGTTAATAGAGAGCATTTATCATTTCTCTAGTGGCTGGCCCAGCCCTAACCCTTCACAGAGTGGCAAAAATTCCAGTCTGCCTGCAAGTTCAGAACTGACACATTAGCAGTTGTGTTATTCATTATTATTTATTGACTACCTATTAATTAAGGAGCCAAGGAAGATCGGGAAGTAGATATCTAACACAAAACATTTTGTCTCACTAAAATCTGGAAAAGACTGAGATTTTAGAGGAATCCTACAAAGGCTGGTGAATAGGTAACATAATGGCAGATAAATTCACTGTTGAGAAATGCCCAGCAATGCTGATTGGAGAAAACCAATTACAGATGGACTGTAAACACCTAGAGGGGTGAAATGAAGACACTGGGAATGGGATACAAATGAAATCTATTATTTTGCTACTACAGAAAAGCGTGGTGGACTCTTACTTAGAATTCTTTGTTCTCCTGCAGGCTTCTCATGAACGTGGCCCATGAGCATTAAAATGACCCAGAGTTGAAAAATAAAATTGCCAAGTAACATGGAGAGATTTCTGTGTAAAGATGGGCAGAAATTGCTTAAAGTTTAGCTTAGAAAGAGACAACAAAGATGTGACAATGAAAGACAGGTGAAATGCTCTTAACACTCTATTATTTGCATAATTAACTTGTGAAACACATTCCTAAGTATTATGGGATTTAGAAATTTAATAGACTTGAAAAAGGACTTGAGGCAAGTCCTCCAAAACAACTTTTAGCTTTTGAAACTGCCGAACACTCCAGTGCTGATCCTTCTGGAGCTCTAGTGGACATTATCTCGGATAAAACAAACTTTTTTTTTTTTTACATTCAGGAGAAAAGGAAAGAAAAACAGAAACTAAATCAGAAAAATACAAACAAAATTTTGCCAGAGACCAACCTTGCTGTGTCACCAGACCAGGTGCCAGGCCTCAAGCTACATGCAAATCCCCTGTACTAGGACTACGTGTGACTTGATGTTAATATTCACCCATCCTTTGCTGGAACTGAGGGGGCTCCCCCATGACATGCAATTCATTTTCTTTGGCTTCTCTTATTATGCTAAAGAGTATTACTATCAGCTTGCATGTATGTTTACAAACAGTTAAATTCTTATGAATTAATGACAGAAAAATGAGAGAAGATTGGGCCACTAATCTGGTAGATGAGACCGATCACGTATAATAGTAGCTTTGTAGGGAACAAAGAGGGGAATGTCTTTTTCATAGCTCTGGCTTTTTCACCCTTTGGACCTGGGACAAATGTCATGGAAAGGACCAGTGAGTAAATAAAGAAGGAATAGCAGGCCTAGTGTAAGGGATGCATCTCCTAGCCCTGTCACAGGCACGGAAACTGCCTGGATTTCCCCAAAGTTTCCATGATGCATTATGGAGAACAGACTCCTCTGAACTGCTGGTGACAGAAATCTCTGGTAAGCTCAGTTCACCAGAGCCATACCATTAGGAAAAGTATGCAGTGAGAGGGAAACAAAACTGCTCCAGGCAAAAACATAAAAGTAACTGAATAGGAATTCTCCCATCTCTTCCTATTGATTTTCATGAAGGGATAGATACCACTCCACATGCTCTAATTTAGCACCCAGCTGCCAACTTGCTTGTCATGAGCAAATTTTCTTCAAGAGCACTACTAGCTATTTCCCCTTTTCCATTTTAGGTTCATATTCCTGGCTTGTTTGGTTTGGTTGGGTGTTTTTTTTTTTTTGTAAGGGTCTGACCCTTACAAGTTTCATCTCTGGTTCTTTTCTGCTACTTGGATTTCTTCCTCCCACGTACCCAACCTTCAATCTGCTTCATATCCTTTGCTTCATTATCTACACTGTCTACATACAACTCCAGTTCTCCAGGTTCCTTGACCCAATCCATGGTCCACGCTGTCTTTTGAAACCTTCTTGAGCACTGCCACTAAATAGCTGCCTGCAAAGCAGTGCCAGCAGATGGGAAGCCAGTAAACTGAAAAATGATGAACAAAAACGGTGGAAAAAATAAAACTTGCACGAGCATTATCATGCAGACATTTTGCCTCTTCTCCATCCTGACCGATCCCCAGATGGTCTCCTGTGCTGTTCCTGTCCACTCCTTTGTCAGAGAGAAGAAATCAGAGCCTCAAGCTCTTCAAATAACTCAGTTGCCTTGCTTCCCAAGGTAGCACCAGCCTTTCGGTGAGAAATGAATACATAAGCGAATACTTCAATAGTACTAATGATTTTTTTTTCAATTACCATTTTAACGAACACTTTTATTTTCTCATGTTTCCCAAAGAGGAGTCCTGGGATGTTTAGCAATGCAGGAACAATTCTCAGGTTATGTTTTCTGATCAAGTCTGAAAACAGAACCTGCTCTGCTCTGAGCTTCTGGTTCTGCATATAGTAGGATTATGGCAAAGCAATTCATACTGCTCTACCTTTAATCTATAGCAACAGGAGGGCCAATTTAGTTTGTCTAGGGCTGGTACTTAAAAAGACTGATAGATGTAACCTGTAAAAGGCAAGGAAAATAAGGGCAAAGAGGGTATTAAAGAAAAAAAGGAAAAAAAGGAAAATAGGAAAAAAGGAAAAAAAGAGAAAAGGGAAAAAGGGAAAAGGGAAAACAGGAAAAAAGGAAAAAAGGAAAAAAGGGAAAAAGAGAAAAAGGAAAGTAGGAAAAAAGGGAAAAAAATAAAAAGGAAAATAGGAAAAAAAGGGAAAAAAGAGAAAAAGAAAAAATGGTAAAAGGGAAAAAAAGTAAAAAAGGGAAAAAGGAAAACAGGAAAAAAGGAAATTAGGAAAAAAGGGGAAAAGAGAAAAAGGAAAACAGGAAAAAAGGGAAAAAGGGAAAAAAGGAAAAAGGAAAACAGGAAAAAAAGGAAAATAGGAAAAAAGAAAAAAGGAAAATGGGGGGGAAAGGAAAAAATGGAAAAAGAAAAAAATATTTAAAAGTAAAAAAAAAAAAAAAAGAAAAGAAAAAAAAAAGAAAAAGGAAAGGGTATGTGTGATGATTTCCAGGTTTGTAGAAGGGATACATTTGAGTGACATGCTGGTGCTGTGTTTTGTCTCCAGTCTCCAGAAGGCTTTCTATGTTTTTCTATTAGTAAAGCAATGACCCCGAGTCATCTCTGCTTGTAAGCAAATTAAAATTTAGAAAAAAATCTTTCATTTTTGTATTTATTATTTTAAACCTTTTCCACACTCGGCAGTGTGAAAACATCACTTTTGCACCACAGAAAGAAACTCTTTACAAAAGAAAATGGATTTTTTTACAGATTTACTTATTTGAATATTTGTATCATGGTATTGAGAGATGTTGAAATCTTATCTCTTATTATGGGATTTTGTATAGTCATCTCTACAATTCAATTAAAAAATTGGAAAAAAAAATAATAAAAATAAATCCTTCCATCTTACATCTCTTTCTGTTAAACGTAGCCAATCGCATCCTGGGCTGCAGCAAAAGAAGTGTGGCCAGCAGATGGAGAGAGGGGATTCTGCCGCTCTCCTCTGCTCTGGGCAGGCCCCACCTGGAATATTGCATCCAGCTCTGGAGCCCTCAGCACAGGAGGGACATGGACCTGATGGAGCGGGGCCAGAGGAGGCCACGAGGATGATCAGGGGGCTGGAGCACCTCTCCTACGGGGACAGGCTGGGGG